>WNWK01006221.1:0-55000 GCA_009830355.1 Cherax destructor | reverse complement strand
GTTTGTGAAACTTTTACCTCAATTTTTTTTTATTATAATAATAATTACCTCAATACAAATACTCTTACATTGTGTACAAGTTGTACAAGTTAGTACAGAATAAACAAACAGCAACACTCCCATTCTCATGCAACACTTTTTTAGAGTTAATGACATTATTATTACATATAATAAAAAAGAAGCGCTAAACCCACAAGGGTCGTGAATAGCTATAGTATATAGAGTGAAGGCTTACGAAAGGAATATTTTTCTACAGTTATCCCTCAGTGTTTGACTTGAGAAAACTTAATTCTTCTGACACTCCTACAAAGTCGCTTGGTAAACAAATCTCATTTGTCAATTTTTATTCTGTGGGTGTATCATGTTTATATGCTATGTAATGTTTTTCAAATAATTTTGAAGAAAATAGATAAATTAATGAAAATGTCTATATTAATGTAAAATAAGACATTTAATGTGCCCAAGAGTGATTATTATTAGTATTACGTAATGTTTCCCCTCCGCCCGGCAAACACACCTACATAGCATATAAACAGCATGTTTATATGCTATGTAAGGGGTTTCTTATATAATTTTGAAGAAAATATCAGACGGATTAATGAAAATGTCTATATTGACGTAAAATAGGACATTTAACCCTTTGACTGTCGGAGTCCCCTTTCTGAAACTGCCATTCTATGCTGGGAAATATTAAAAAAAAAATTCTTACCAAAATGTTAGGATTATTTTGCCGATTGTTTTAAGCCTAAAAAATTTTTTTTGCGATCAGTACTTACCGAGATATAGAGGTGTAAAGTTGGTAGAAAATGAGCCGCGTATGGCAACAGCTGCAAATGCCGCTCACCTGGTATAGTTTCATTTACTCCAATTTGAAGGTTTTTTGTATTTTCAATTTTTTTTCTTTTCTAAGTAACTTATATGTGGCCTGTGAGACCAAAGTAAGGTGCAATGTACATATATACACTCGTATGCAACACAATAACAGCACAAACATTATCATTATATTGTTTACAAAACTTGTTTACACAAACAAATTTTTTTTTTATTACTATTGTTCTATAATATATATACAAATGTACAGTCACTGGACACTTTCCTAGAACTGCTGCAGCTTGTGGAATTCTTTGAAACATGGGTATATGCACAGTGGAGTTTTACACTTCTCACACATAAAACTAGTGTCTCCGCATTTTTGTGTGCGTTTTGTGGTATGTGCACAGACAAAAAACCTCTTCTGAGCACTTTTCTTTAAAGTAGTAGCTGGCAGTTGTATGAGGTAGTGATCACCAGGCCTCAGACGAGAGGGCATGTGTTGATAATTTTGTGGGCGCTGGTCTATTGCAGGTGTAGTTCCTTGGTACAGTGGACCCCCGGTTTACGATGGTCTCCAAACTCACCCTTTTATGCAAGTTTATTTTTGTAAGTGCTTTTGTAAGTGTATTTTTTGGGGTCTAAAAGGACTAATCTAATTTACATTATTCCTTATGGGAATAAATTCCTTCGGTAATGGCACTTGAACAGCATTCTTGAACGAAAAAATGACGTAATCCGGGGTCCACTGTACTTGAATATTATTTGTGTGATGACTGGCAAACAAAATTCCCCATATTTTGGTTTGTTGTTGGTCTTCCACTTTTACATGTTAGTATAAGCATTCAGCATGGAAATGTCAAGAAGATGGAATAAGTTTTATGTACCACTTATAACTCTTGCGAACACAATCAGCAAACCCAATCTGCATGTCACATTTGTCCACTAAGTGCATATTGAGGTTGTAGTCCATCACAGCTGCAGGTTTTAGAATGGGTTCATTGGTCTATTCTGCCTTCCACTGTACCATTTCATGTCTGTGAACTGATGTCAACAATGTGACATCACGTTTGTCTTGCCACCGAAATGCCATGATGTCATTGGCAGCAAACACCTGCACTTCACCTCTACGAGTACCTGCGTCGAACCTAGGCATATGTTTATGATTTCCACGCACTGTGCCCCACACGTCTGTCATGTTCACTCACAAGAAATCACTGAGTAAAGGGCTTGTGTACCAGTTATCAGTACATATAATATATGCCCCTTACCAAGATATGGTTCCATCACTGTTCTAACCACATCACCAGAGATACCCAATAACTTCCTGGTATCTCTCAATGTATTACTGACAGTTTACACAATTATATCCAGAACCAGACCACTTTTGCAATCACACAGTACAAATAACTTTATACCAAAGCGTTTCCTCTTGCTTGGTATATACTGCTTGAACAACAGTCTGCCTTTGAACAAAATCAAAGACTCATCAATAACAAGCTTCCTGAAGGGATTTAATACATACAGCACTTTTGTTTCAGGTACATGAACACATTCCTGATCTTATATAACCTATCATTTCTGTCAGGCTTTGTTTTGTCTGAGAAGTGTAGCATACGTAACAGTATCAAAAATCGATTCACTGGTATAACATTAAAACCTGGGGTTGAAATCGGGTGTTCCGTTGACCAGTATGTGGCGACTGTGCTTATACACATGTGGAATAAGCATTATTGTGGCAAAGAACAGGTACATCTCTGCAACAGTTGTCTCCTTCCACTGGTGTAGCCATGAATTTGGTGAAAAATATGTTTGCCATGGTGTACTCATAGTATGTGTTGCTTTCCCTGACAATTTTCATCAGGGGTTCATCGAAGAATAACTGAAAGCATTCCAGTTCAGTGGCATTGTTCCCAAGTGTACACAATGGCAGTATTCCACTGTTTCATCAAAGTCATGGGGATTGGGAACAAAATCGGCACCTGCTGCCAATCCCAGATGCAGTCTGCTGGTGGATATTGGATATTGACAGGTGGCTGTGGATGTTGTGCAGGTTGTGGGAATGCAGGTTGTGGGAGTGGTTGAGGCTGGTTGTGGCTGTGCTGAGTTAGCAGCGTGGCCTGCTCCTGGTGCCACATGACTCATGCCACCGCCACCTGCTGCCCCACGCACATTACGCATCCCCATAGTAACAATATCGTCATCTTCACTATCAATTCGTGGTGTAGGGTCAAGAGATGTACTCAGAGATTTACTCTTTTTTCCATGGAATTGCATATGGCACACTACCAGAACGCATGTTGCGTCATACATATGTACTGCCGCTTCACTGGAGAATATTCTCCCTCACTGTCAACTAGAACTGCTTTCAATAGCTTTGAAATCACTATCATCACTTACACTGCTCACATCAGAGTCCTGTACACGTTGAAATAGTTTCCTCTTTCATCCTGGTACAGGTGAATGTGAATGAGATGGCCCAGCACCAGATGTGAAAGGCTGTGGGTCATCTGGGTTTTCATCACTAATTATGTTGCCCTGGGCACTGCTTTCGGTGACACCCTTTTGAAAACCATGAAATTCACTTTCACTGGCACTTCCATTGCTGTTAGAACTATCACTTGGGAAGTAAGGTACTTCTTACCACGAGGCATGGTGAACAAGAACTATAAACATGGCGTTCCCACAATGCACCACCGAGTCCCCGATTTTTTTCATACTGCGCACACCCATCACGCAGACCCATTCTCTCACATGTAGGCCCACTAGCTTTCTCCCACTTGATTTGAAACCGCTAGAATTTACGTGTATTAATACGTCCAAAACATTGGCTCGTAAGACGTATATATACGACCAAAACAGTCAAAGGGTTAATGTGCCCAAGAGTGATTATTACATAGATATATGCTCACGGAAAATGTAAACAAACCGGGTGGCGTGCGCCGTATCTGAAAGACCGCTTGCTGTATACAAAAGTTTTGGTCATAATTTGAACTCTCCGTATGAACGGAACCCCGAAAGGCAAAACTCCGAAAAGCGGGGCCCTACTGTACATTGCTGTAGGTCTTTGAAGGAGAGATCTTCTTGACATTATCACTCCCAGGTCCTTCACACTACTTTTTTGCTCTATTGTATGGTTAGAGTTTGTTGTATACCCTGATATATTTTTAATTTCCTTAAGTTTTCCATATCTGAGTAGTTGAAATTTCTCCTCATTGAACTTCGTATTGTTTTGAGTGGCCCATTTGAAGATTTGGTCTATGTCCGCTAGGAGTCTCGCGGCGACTTCGATGGAGGTCACTGCCAAGGCAATCCGGTGTCATCCGCAAAGAAAGACACGGAGCTATGGCTTACATCTGTCAGATATGAGAATGAGAAATAGAATGGGAGCAAGTACTGTGACTTGTGGAACAGAGCTTTTCACCGTAGCTGTCTCGGACTTTACTCTGTTTACTATTACTGTGTTCTATTTGTCAGGAAGTTATAGATCCATCTACCAACTTTTCCTGTTATTCCTTTATCATGCATTTTGTGAACTATTACACTGTGGTCACACTTGTCGAAAGCTTTTGCAAAGTCTGTGTTTACATCTGCATTTTGTTTATTATCTACAGCATCCAGGACCTTGTCATTGTGGTCCAGTAGCTGGGACAGGCAGGAGCAACCTGCTCTAAACCCGTGTTGCCCTGGGTTGTGCAACTGATTGGTATGTAGGTGGTTGGTGATCTTGCTTCTTAGAACCCTCTCAAAGATTTTTAAGATTGGGATATTAGTGCTATCGGTCTGTAGTTCTTTGCAATTGCTTTACTGCCACCTTTGTAGAGTGGGGCTATGTCTGTTGTTTTTAGTGAGTGTGTGATAACCTCTGTGTCCAAGCTCCTTCTCCATATAATGCTGAAGGCACATGACAGGGGCTTCTTGGAATTCTTGATGAACACTGAGTTCCACAAGTCTGGGCCTGGGGTAGAGTGCATGGGCATATCATTTATTGCCTTGTCGTATTGGCACTAGAATCTCGCTCATTTCTCTGCTGTCATCTGTGTATGTCCCATCTCGCCTAAGCAGGGGCCCAATACTGGATGTTTTTCCCTTAGATTTGGCATAAGAAAAGTATTTTGGGTTTTTTCAATTTCCTTTATAGCTTTTAGTTCTTCCTGCAATTCTTGTCTCCTGTAAGATTCCTTCAGCTTAAGTTCGATATTTGCAATTTCATTGAGGTCGGATTTGTCAAAGGAGTCAGGCCGAGCCTCGGTATCAGAAGTGCGTGACTATTAACCATACAGTGAATATCTTTCCTCATTGTTATATTTACCAAGAGCTGAGATGTATGAGGTGTGTACTTTCTTAATCCCTAACTGCTCATTTTCATTACACTTAATGGCATTCTTAAACATACATTAAATACAAAACGATTGTTCTGATTTGAATTACATTTTATATGCATGAAAACTAGTTAACACTATATATAAAGTAAGAAACTTTCTGTGGAATCAGTGTGTAAATCCGATCATTTATTGTTTCTCTAGATATGGCTTTTTAAGATTTGGCATTAGCTTCAAACTAAGGTATTATCTTGGTAAAATTTTTATGCGAGACTTCTTATTTAGTAAGTACATACTTAGTGTACACTACACACAAAAATGAAAGAAAATATTGCACAGAGTAAATCTGAAATACTTTAGAAAAATTAAGTTAAATATTAGTAACAAACAAAATTAAAGAAAGCCAGCGAGTGCTCTTCCAAGAAAACAAAAACAAAAAACACCAGCAGCATTGATCACACACAAGACTGTTAGTCAGCAGACATTAATTGTTCCTCTACCTCTTGTTGATCTAGTGGCTGATTGCTTGAGCAAGACGATCCGCTGGAGTCAACAACAAAAAAAAAAAATGCCCTTTAATTTTTATTAGACCTGAGAGTTATCCAGATGAACATACATGTGAGTATCTGAAATGAGTTGATACAGTCACGTGCATGCATTTTAATTTGTAATTATTACCTATTTAAATTAGTGGACCCCCAGATTTCGTACTGCTCCAAACTCGAACAATTATGTAAGTGTATTTTTGTAAGTGTATTTTTGGGGGTCTAAAATGACTAATCTAATTTAAATTATTCCTTATGGGAACAAATTCGTTCGGTAACGGCACTTGAACAGCATTCTGGAGTTAATTAATGACAAAATCCAGGGGTCCACTGTAATTACTTATTGTACAGGAATTTGCAAGGGAGTAGGCAACTAGCTTAAGCTTTTGAGCCCAACTTAGCTTTCAGTTGACCCCATGGTGACTTATCAGTGACAACTGATAAGTCACCATGGGGTGACCCAGGCTTGGGCTAGGGGTGATCTGGCTCAGCATGTTAATCCTTTTGAGGGTCCAAGCCATAGATCTATGTCATGAGAGAGTGCATCTATGCGGTAAATGTGCACCATATACTACAACAAAACCTGCAGCATGTAGTGAAGAAAAAAAATTAAACTTTTTTTTAATTAAAACACTGATTTTGCTGTGTATTTTTATATGGGTTTTACAGTTGTATTTGCAGTTTCTTGGTCTCATTTCATAGAATGGAAGATATATTACAGAAAGAGAGATGATTTTGATTGCTTTTAGTACTGAAACTAGCTTGAAATTGAGCTCACATTAGCGGAATGGTTAGATTTTTGCCGATATTCAAGAGTAAACAACTGGTGGGTCTAATATACGTTCACGAATGTGCTGATATTATTTATACAATTATTACAATATTGCATAACAGTAAATCTTCTATTTTTTAGTATGAATAATTATGTAAATAAAAAGTAAAAATGGAATTCATGTGTAAAGCCAGGAAACTTAACTAATAAACAGAGGAAATGCTATTTTAGTGCCAGGAATGTCTGTTTGTTCTGGACCATATTTTGAAATTGGAATATTTTGAACTGTGAAATTGGCCAAATTACCAAATTTCTGATCACTATTGGGTAGTTGAAATAGTTGATTGGACAGTTTCTTGTGCTCAATCCATAAAATGTAAGTAATGCTAGCAAAATAGCTAAGAATTTGGTAGACTGGAATAATGTAATTGGCCTAAAATAGAAGTCAAAGTGGGAAAAAATCGCCAATGTATAAATATAGCCGACGCAGCAAAATTCGCGAGTGTAATTTTGTAAACTTTACATCAAATTTCATGTTTTTTATTTTACACCTTCAGAAAAAGATTCTCTACCATTTCATAAGAATTTTGGACCTTCAAAGAGTTAATACAGGACTAGTCTTGCATACCTCCTCAATTTGCTCTTCTTTCTTCCTACCTTTAACACTGCAGTGATAACCTGGGTTTCAAAATCTATCAACATTGCTATGACAGCACCAAGCCCCTAGCCCGGAGAATGACAGCACCAAGCCCGGAGAATGACAGCACCAAGCCCCTAGCCCAGAGAATGACAGCACCAAGCCCCTAGCCCGGAGAATGAAAGCACAAAGCCCCTAGCCCGGAGAATGACAGCACCAAGCCCCTAGCCCGGAGAATGAAAGCACCAAGTCCCTAGCCCGAAGAATGACAGCACCAAGCCCCTAGCCCGAAGAATGACAGCACCAAGCCCCTAGCCTGGAGAATGACAGCACCAAGCCCCTAGCCCGGAGAATGACAGCATCAAGCCCCTAGCCCGGAGAATGACAGCACCAAGCCCCTAGCCTGGAGAATGACAGCACCAAGCCCCTAGCCCGGAGAATGACAGCACCAAGCCCCTAGCCCGGAGAATGACAGCACCAAGCTCCTAGCCCGGAGAATGACAGCACCAAGCTCCTAGCCCGGAGAATGACAGCACCAAGCCACTAGCCCGGAGAATGACAGCACCAAGCCCCTAGCTCGGAGAATGACAGCACCAAGCCACTAGCCCAGAGAATGACAGCAAGCCACTAGCCCAGAGAATGACAGCAAGCCACTAGCCCAGAGAATGACATTACACCAAAACACTATCATATCTGTTTTTCAAACTTCTGTATGGAGCTTGCTTCCTTAGTCATTTTTCAATTCAGTCTACTTAACTACAGTGGACCCTTGAAAATCGTGATTAATCCGTTCGAGAGTCTGCCGAAATTCAAAATTCACGCTTTTCAAAATCATTTTCCCCCATAAGAAATAATGTAAATCAAATTTGTCCGTTCCAGACACCCAAAAGTATTAACAAAAAAAATGTGTCCACATTAAATATAGATTTAATTACACAGAAAACAATGACATATGAATTAAACAGGAAAACCATGACACTTGCCTTTATTGAAGAGTTGTTCATGTGTGGAAGACAAGAGGAGGGGAGAGGAAGGAATTGCTAGTGTTTGGAAGGGGAATCCCCTTCCATTAACACTTCAGGTACCAAGTTCTTTTCCGGGGTTACTTCTCTTGTTTTTTAATGCCACTAGGATCAGGTTGAGTCACTGGACCTCTGTCTTACAAAATAACTGTCCAGAAAGGTCTGTTTCTGGCGGTTCTTTAAAAAGTCCCTAAAATGTGACAAGACATTGTCATTGAACATGTCGCACACACGACCTGCAACAGCTTAGTCAGGGTGATGCTCCTCCACAAATCTTTCCATCCTAGTCCACACTGCACACATCTCCTTAATCTCTGAAGAAAGCAACTTCTTCCCTCTCCCTTCCTCCTCTGAAGCAATTTCCTGAGCTGTGGTCTGTTGCTGTTGCAGGTGAAGCTCTTGCAGCTCTGTAGTGGTTAGCTCTTCATTGTGGTCCTCCAACTCTTCCACATCCTCACCACTATCCTCCAACCCCATGGACGTCCCCAATGCCACAATAGTTTCCACAACTGGCATAGGGATGTCAGGGCCAGCCTCAAACCCTTCAAAATCTTTGTTGAGGACACAATCTGGCCACAATTTTCTCCAAGCAGAGTTCATCGTCCTGGAAGTCACTTCCTGCCAAGCCTTACCTATAAGGCATATGCAATGGAGGATATTGAAATGATCTTTCCAGAACTCTCTTAGGGTCAATTAAGAGTCTGAGGTTATGTCAAAGCACTTTTGAAACATTGGTGTAGAGTTTTTTGAAGTTTGAAATGACCTGCTGGTCAATGGGCTGGAGGAGAGGAGTGGTATTAGGGGGGCAAGAACTTCACTTTGATGAACTTAAAATCCTTCACCATTTGCTCTTCCAAGTCTCAAGAATGAGAAGGAGCACTGTCCATTACCAGGAGGCACTTAAGTGGCAATTTATTTTCCAGGAGGTATTGCTTCACACTGGGGCCAAAAACTTCATTGAACCAATCAAGGAAAATTTCCCTCATGACCCATGCCTTACTGTTAGCCTTCCACATCACACACAAATTAGCCTTGGCAACACTTTCTTGAACACTACTGTTAGCCTTCCACATCACACACAAATTAGCCTTGGCAACACTTTCTTGAACACACAGATTTTCAGAGTGATACACCAGTAAAGGCTTCACTTTGAAATCCCCACTAGCATTACCACACAACATGAGAGTTAGCCTGTCTTTCATAGGCTTGTCTCCTGGCAGTGCATTTTCCTCCTTCCTAATGTAGGTCATCTTTGGCATTTTCTTACAAGAGGCCTGTTTTTGTCACAGTTGAACACTTGTTCAACTGTTTGAAATGTTCAGCCTCTATGTACCCCTTGAATTCCTGAACATATTTTTCAGCCGCACATTTGTCAGAACTTGCACCCTCTCCATGCCTTACAACATTGTGTATGCCACTTCACTTCTTGAAATTTTCGAACCAGCCTTTGCTGGCCTTGAATTCACCTAGATCAGCACTTGTTCCAGGACTTTTCCTTACAAGATAGTCATGCAACTGCCTTGCCTTTTCGTAAATTATTGACTGCATAGCACTATCTCCTGCTAACTCTCTTTGTCTGCTCCACAAAAGCAACAACTCAATTTCTTTGATTATTTGCGATCTTTTTCGTTAGCATATTCACCCCTTTCGCAAGATCAGCTTCCTTGATTTCCTTTTCCTTCAACACAATGGAAGTGATGGTTGAATGGGCCTTCCCATGCACTCCATTTTCATATTTTTCTATGATCTCTTTCTTAACTTCAATCGTGTTTCTCACTTTCTTTACCAAAGGGCTGGCACTAGGAGCTTTCTTTGGGCCCATGGTGGCTTATTTAGCAGTTGCAAGCACTAAAACGAATGAAATATTAAGAAATGTATCGTATGAACGCGAGAGGTGATCATCACTCGCCGAGATACAATGCCAGATTGACGCCGAATGGTGTTTGGGTGCCCACTTGGGCTGGGAGACCGCTCGGACGCGTTTCATACAATCGTCGATTTTTAAGCCAAATCACGAAAATCAAGCCAATATTTTGACGAAAAAAGTTCACTATTTTCGAATTTCACTATACTCAAGGGGGACAATTTTCAAGGGTTCACTGTACTTAACCCTTAAACTGTCCACACGTAGATATACGTTCACTCGCGAAAGTGACCGAAATTTTTTGAAAAATAAAAAAATCGTTTTTTTTTTCTAAAAATGAAGAGCACATTTTTATAAATAGGATAGGCTAAAAAAACATTTTAGGGCCAGTACTTACCGAGATATAAGCCCGTGAAGTTGGTGCTAAATGATGTGGTGTCGGCAAAATGGAGCACTGCCGCTTGCAGAAACAAGAAACATTTATCGTTTTTTTCCATTTTTTTCCATTTTCTGTTGTTTTCATCCTATGATAATAATGTTTTGATGCAGATCTATTCATTTCATTGCCAATTCTTGTTTAGACACAAATATTTGTTACTGAATTAGTAATCATACTGTCACAAACACACATGTTCACACTGATAAATAAATTTGTACACCTGGTTCAATCACTTACTATTGTTTACATATATATACAAGGAATTTACAGGTCCTATTTATGTTTCTAGAAGTCCACCACTGTATGATACTCGAAGAAGCATGGATTCATACAGAGTGCCACTCCACATTGCTGACACATGAATCGTGTGTCTTTTCGCACTTGGGGTCGCTGTGTACTGTAAGCACACACAACACACTTTTTCTGAGAGTACTTCTTCTTTGGAGTAGATGGTAATGGTATCAGGCAGTGACAGTTAGGATAATTCGGTTGGGCACTTCCCCTCTGGTTGTGGAGTGACAGGTCGCTGTTGTGGAGTGACAGGTCGCTGTTGTGGAGTGACAGGTCGCTGTGGAGTGGCAGGTATAGGTGTGGTACCATACTTTCTCCCTATCTGCTTGATGACATTTAGGTGAATTCTGCATATCATTGTCGCTTCCCAGTCTTTATTTCATACATGTTGAAGGCATTGAGCATTGCAATGTCCACAAGGTGGAAAAACACTTTTATATACCACTTGCGACTCCTACGCACACAGTCAACAAAGCCTATCATCATGTCACACTTGTCGACTAGTCGCATATTGTTTGTATAGTCGATGACAACAGCTGGCTTTTCAATAGGTTGATTGTTGAGCGTGCTCATTCTGTCTGTTTGTACCATCTCGTTTCTGTGGATGGTTGACAGCAATGTCACGTCCCTTTGTCATGCCATGACAGTGCCATGATGTCATTGGCATGAAACGCCTGCACTACACTTCCTCCAGTGAACTTTGGCAAAGTATAGTTGAAAATAGTCTAACTCTGTAGACTCATTTGTGATGGGACAGTGTGGCATGATGCCACTTCCACTGCCATCAAAATTGAAAGGATGTGGCACGAATGGTGTATGTTCAGTCCACTTCCATTCACGATCAGATGGTGCAGGGTGGACCTGTGGCATGGGACGTGGGGAGCAGGAGGGACGGGAGTGGGGCCAGCACATGATTGAGAGGGTGCCTCGTGGTCCTTTGTCTGTCCACACACCGCGCCACGAGGTCCAGGCACCATGCCACCCACCACCTCTTCCTCCATCCCAGCATACTCTCCTTCATTATCACTTTCACTATCAGTGGCTGGGGTTTTGGATCGTGAACTGCCACGACCCTTGCCTCTGACTGCATATGGCACACTGCCTGAACATAGGTAATGACGCCATAAGTACGTTTCACTGGGGAATAATGATAATCACTGTCACTCGACGAATCTTCTATGGGCATAAAATCGATTTCATCATCGTCACTTATATCACCTTCACTATCGTTACTATCATAACACATGGAAAATGCTAATTTCTCTGCGGAGCTGCCTTTGGGTAGTAACACTAGAAACCCCAGAGGTGCTGGGCTGAGGGTCTGTGGCCACACTGGCCACACCAGATGTGCTGGGCTGAGGGTCTGGTATGGCCACACTGGCCAACCCAGAGGTGATGGGCTGAGGGTCATCTGGGTTGTCATCAATAGTTTCACTAATTCCTTGATTATTAGTGGCTATATCACTGTCAAATCCACTAAGCTCGCGTTCTCTATCACTTTCCGAGAATAGTAGAGTGTTAATACGACGAGGCGTGAGTGAATCACGGGGGTGTGCCATGATGTTGACCCAAGATGGAGCTGAAACTAACTGGGGCTACCATGCGGTACCCTAATGTCCCCGATTTTTTTCATACTGCGCACACTGAGGGTGCAGACCCATTCTCTCATGTCTAGGCGACTCAGGCCTATTGCACTAAATTTGAACGAATGTAAAATAAAACGTAGATATACGTTCGGTCACTTTCGCGAGTGAACGTATATCTACGTGTGGACAGTTTAAGGGTTAATAATACAGTGGACCTTCGAATATTGTAATTAATCAGTTCCAGAGTGTGTTGAAAGGTGAAATTTACGAATGGCGAAACCATTTTCCCCATAAGAAATAATGTAAATCCAATTAATCCGTTGGAGACACCCAAAAGTATTAATTTTTTTTTTTACATTTACATACAGAAAACAATGAGAAATCAAGTACGTATATAAAACTATCACACTTGCCTTTATTGAAGACTCTTGTTAGTGTATGGAAGATGGGAGAAGGGGAGAGGAAGAAGTTTAACTATTATTTGGAAGGGGAATCCCCCTTCCATAAAGACTTCAGGTACTACCAAGTCCTTATCCAGGGTTACTTCCCTTTGTTTTTTAATGCCACTAGGACCAGCTTGAGTCGCTGGACCCCTGTCGCTCAAAAAATTGTTCCAGAGCTGTTTCTGGCATTTCTTTAAAATTTGCCTAAAATGGGACAAGACATTGTCATTGTACATGCTGCCGACACAGCTTTGTCAGGGTGATGTTCCTCCGCAAATCTTTCCATCCTACTTCACATTGCACAAATCTCCTTAATCTCTGAAGAAGGCACCTTCTTCCCTCTCTCTTCCTCCTCCTCTGAAGCAAGTTCCTGAACTGTGATCTGATGCTGTTCCAGTTGAAGCTCTTCCAGCTCTTCAGTGGTTAGCTCTTCATTGTGGTCCTCCACCAACTCTTCTACATCCTGGCCACTCACATCCAACCCCATGGAATTCCCCAAATCCACAATAGATTCAACAATTGGCAGAGAGTTGCCAGGGTCATCCTCAAACCCTTCAAAATCCTTCTCTTGAACACAGTCTGGCCACAATTTTCTCCAAGCAGAGTTCATCATCCTGGAAGTCACTCCCTGCCAAGCCTTATCTATAAGGCTTATGCAATGGAGGATACTGAAGTGATCTTTCCAGAACTCTCTTAGGGTCGATTCAGTGAAGTCACATCAAAGCACACTTGAAACATTGCTTTGGTGTAGAGTTTTTTGAAGTTTGAAATGATCTGCTGGTGCATGGGCTGGATGAGAGGAGTGGTATTAGGGGGCAAGAACTTCACGGTGATGAAACTAAACTCCTCCACCATTTGGTCATCCAAGTCTGGAGGATGAGAAGGAGCATTGTCCATTACCAGGAGGCACTTGAGTGGCAATTTCTTTTCCAGGAGGTATATTTTCACATTGGGGCCAAGCACTTCATTGAACGAATCAAGGAAAATTTCCCTTGTGACCCATGCATTACTGTTAGCCTTCCACATCACACACAAATTAGTCTTGGCAACACTTTTTCTTGAACACACTGGGATTTTCAGAGTGATACACCACTAGCATTACCACAGAACATTAGAGTTAGCCTGTCTTTCATAGGCTTGTGTCATGGCAGTGTTTTTTCCTCCTGCGTGATGTAGTTCCTCTTTGGCATTTTCTTCCAAAAGAAACCTGTTTCATCACAATTGAACACTTGTTAGGGGGAGGAATTCTTCAGACTACGTACCCCTTGAATTCCTGCGCGACTTTTTCAGCTGCACATTTGTCAGAACTTGCAGCCTCGCTATGACTTACCACATTGTGTATGCCACTATGCTTCTTAAATCTCTCAAACCAGCCTTTGCTGGCCTTAAATTCACTAACATCAGCACTCGTTGCAGGCATTTTCTGTATGAGATCGGCATGCAACTGCCTAGCCTTTTCACAAATTATCGAATGCATAACACTATCTCCTGCTAACTGTTTTTGGTTGATCCACACCAACAAATTCTCAACATCTTCGAGTATTTGCGATCTCTTTTTCGTGAGCATATTTACCTCTTTTGCAACAGCTTCCTTTATTTCCATTTTCTTCACCACGATGGAAGCGATGGTTGTATGGGGCTTCCCATACATCCTGGCAAGATGGGCCACACGCACTCCACTTTCAGTTCTATAGTGTTTCTCACCTTTACCAAAGAGCTGGCACTAGTAGTTTTTTTGGGCCAATGGTGGCTTATATAGCAGTTGCAAGCACAAATAAATAATGGAATATGTACATACAGTAGACCGTCATTTAGCACGAGATTATGTTACACGTTACGGGTATTGCACGATTGAAGAATTGCGGCACATTATTATCTAACACGACGTAAAAATGATATTACACGGTTCACGGGAGTGGAAAATTTTTTGAACGCACGGTAGCCCGCGGTGGGTTAAACCATCGAGTCAGTGGGGGTCCTACTGAGGGTGGCTATGAGCCACATCAAGTGCTTAATGCTGACGAGATAAGTGTTTTCTGTCAGCAAGAGAAAAGTGCACCAGGCTTCAAGACAGCAAAGGATCGCTTCACCTTGCTCCTTTTCGGTAATGCATCAGGTGATTTCAAGTGTAAGCCCAATCCTCGTGCTTAGAGGAAAAGGGAATTTGTTTTTCCTTCCCGCAAACTAAGTTTATTCAGATACACGGGGCCAGGAGCTGAGTATCGACCCCTGCAACCACAATTAGGTAAGTACAGTTACATTGATTATCATACATAGCATATGTGTAGAGAACCTAGGATAACCCAAAAAAAAGTGTGGGAAAGGAAGCAAGTCACTGACTTTTTTGGGTTATCCTAGGTTCTCTACACATATGCTGCTATGTATGATAATCTTCGTAACTATCTGTGTACACCTGAATAAACTTGCTTACAGTTTGCAGGAAGGAAAAACAAATAACCATTCCCACAAGCAGCCTTGTTGTTGTTCAGCGGGGGACACCACCGGCCAACCCCAGCCACCCGGGACTAGTCGTCTGAGAGAGTGAATTGTGTTTTGATCTTTAAATTAATATATCTTGTATCTGCCAAGCAATCACAGTGTTGCTCAAAGTGGCAAGAAAAGGTATAAGCATTTAAGTCTTAGAATTAACTAAGAAAAAGATATTAGACAAGACCTAACCCGTGGCTGTAATGAAGTGTTACTTTGTACACATAAAAAGAGGTGAACATAAGTTTGTGTGACTGACTGACTGAATGACTTGACTGACTTACTGAATGACAAAGTTACAACACTCAGTACAACCATCGACTTCAGTACCAGAACCTCTACCATCCACCTCAGCCCAGTAGGGCCACAGCATAACTCCACTCTCTTCACAATCATCCACAAACACCAGCACCCACAATTTAAGGTAAATACTATTATTTCTGTTACATTTGTAGTCTTAAGCAGTAAAAAACAACATAATACATCACGATAATGAACTACAATTACATATTCACTTTTATTTTTGTAAGATCTGTTGGTCTAAAAAAAAATTGTTTGGCTTTTTGGGGACTCCCAGGAACGTAACCCTATTTTTCCCATAAGTTATGTTAATTATTTAACACGAAATTATCTAACACGACTTTTTCAGGAACGTAACTATCGTGCTAAATGACGGTCTACTGTATTACAAAATTTATCGTATGAATGCGTGGGGTGATGCTCACTCGCTCAGACACAATGGCACAGAGTAGCCTTTGTGTACGTGTTGACGCTGGGAGGCCGCATGAACGCATTCCGGACGACCGATGGTTGGCGAGGCAAAATTTTGACGCAAAAACGTTACGAATGGCAAAATTTACGATGAGCGAGGCTTACGATATTCAAGGGCCCACTGTATATTGAAGTATATTTTTTCAGATATCCTTGTAGCACATAAAAGTGAGTAATTTCCAACCTTGCCCTATCATTCTTGTTACATCCCTGGTAAAGATTTATCACTGTTTACTCAAGTCTTTAACATGAATTCTTTCGTATGTGCTAATCATAAGCTTTATTCCTCCTAGTTCCTCTAATGACAAACCTTATTTATTTATTAATTTTATTTATTTATTTATTAACACATCGGCTGTTTCCCCACAAAGGCAGGGTGGCCCGAAAAGGATAAGCTTTCATAATCATTCACTTCATCACTGTCTTGCCAGAGGCATGCTTACACCACAGTTATAAAACCATTAACACCCCTCCTTCAGAGTGCAGGCACTGTACTTCCTATCTCCAGGACTCAAGTTCGGCCTGCCGGTTTCCCTGAATCCCTTCATAAATGTTACCTTTCTCACACTCCAACAGCATGTCAAGTCCTAAAAACCATTCTATTTTGTTCTGTCCTCTCTACATGTCCGAACCATCTCGGTAACCCCTCCTCAGCCCTTTGGATAATAGTTTTAGTAATCCTGGGGCACCTAATCTCCAAACTACAGATTCTCTGCATTATATTCACACCTCACATTGCCCTCAGACGTAACATCTCCACTGCCTTCAGCCTTCTTGTTGCAACATTCACCACCCATGCTTCATACCCATATAAGATCCTTGGTACCACTATACTTTCATACATTCCCCTCTTTGCTTTCATGGATAATGTTCTTTGTCTCCACAGACTCTTCAGTGCATCACTCTCCTATTTTCCCTAGTCAATTCTATGATTCACCTCATCTTTCATAGACCCATCTGCTGACACTTCCACTCCCAGATATCTGTATACATTACCTTCTCCATACTCTCTCCCTCCAATCTGATACCCAATCTTCCGTTACCTATTTTTTTTTTATCCTCATCCCCTTACTCTTTCCTATATTCACCTATATTCAACCTAGCTGTTACATTCTTTGTAGCTTGTTTCCCCCAACTTGGTGAGCAGTCTTATGTATTTCTTTATACTTTCTAGCTTCATTTTTGTATTACGAGAGGGATCCACACCATTGCTGCCTACTCCAACATGGGTTACATGTATGAAGCGATGCATTTCAAATAGGGATTTGTACAGGTTCCACAAAAGGAACCCTTGCTTACGAGTTTATTTTGTGCTGTTACTGTACTGCATATGTGATTATCAAATTTTTTGGACTTCTATTTCCAGTCTTCACCTTGATTTTGCTAACATTACAATGTAATAACCATTTACCTGACCATTCTTGAAGCCAGGTTATTTTTTCAGCCTTTTCATTAAATTCGGTTTGTGTTCATTATTCTAGCATGAACTGCAAGCAAGGATATACTGTACAGTCCTAACCAGGTCTTATATACGCTCTGCATACAAGGGGCTTTTGGCATGTACTCTACTATTATACTCCTTTGTGCACCCATATATCGTATAAAAAATTTATTATTATTACTGTACAACTGACACTGAACCTTGTGAAATTTCACAAGTTAAATTTCACCTATAGTTAGATTTTTTCTATGTGGGAAGCAGGAGTTACTTTATACAAATTATTTTTCAGTCTTAATTTAAGAAAGACATTACATTTTCTGGGAAATAAATATTGAATCAGATGTGCTAAATCAAGTAAAAAAAAAAAAAAAACATTTTAGTTGCAACCCACCAAGCTGTTTCCATCATTCAAGTTAGGCCACTGTGGTGGAAAGACAAGTCACAATACAGAGATGGCAAAAAATTAACATCTAACCCACAAACTGAAGATTCAAGTCAAAAGTCAAGTAAGGTCAGGAGAGGGTAAGACAGTCAAAGGTCAGGTGAATAGATCAGGAGATAGACAGAAGAGGCTGTGAGCTAACAAAAGTGAAAATACAAACAAGGTCAGGTCAAGACGTGCATTCTGAAGTTCAGAACATTGTACGAATGTCATCCCACAAGACAATCCTCTGCCAAAATCAAAATAATGTACCCCTCTAGTAGCTTCACAAATACCATCATCTTGAATCAGCCTCAACAATCCTAACATTAATCATCTTAACCCTGGTTTTATTTATGTACATGCTTACCATTCCCAATACAATCTCTATCAGAAAACACTGAACTATCTAACCTTAGCCAGCTCTTAACCTATTTTCACCTCCCTTTTCATCCTCTGACCTTTCTGGCTCTTAACCCCTCTTCACCTGATGTGACTTTTAGTTATCTCCCAGTCTCTTTTCACCAGACTTTTTTTTTCAACAAGTCGGCCGTCTCCCACCGAGGCAGGGTGACCCAAAAAGAAAGAAAATCCCCAAAAAGAAAATACTTTCATCATCATTCAACACTTTCACCACACTCATACATAATCACTGTCTTTGCAGAGGAGCTCAGATACGACAGCTGAGAAAAGTCCCTCCCAGCTGTCACTATCTCAGACCCCTCCTTCACCAGACCTGACCTTCACAATTTCTCCAATTTTCTCACTTATTCCCACTTTGGTAATGGTCCAGGAAAGAGAAACTGTCTTGTTTTACTGTTTTTATCTACAATTTGAGAGTTATTTGTTAAATGGAAAACTTGTCACAAGAAAAATGACAAAATGCATTTCAATATCAGACTGAAATGAGTAGTGAAGTTGAAACCAGAAATGAAGTAAATAAACACAAGTGAGATAAGCTGCCTCATGACTGAATTTTAAAGTACAGTGGACCCCCGGTTATCGTTATTTTTTCATTCCAGAATGCTGTTCAAGTGTCATTACCAAAAATTTATTCCCATAAGGAATAATGTAAAGTAGACTAGTCCTTTTAGACCCCCCAAAAATACACTTAAAAAAGCATTTAAAAAAATACACTTACATAAAAGGGTGAGTTTGGAGCAGGAACACCGGGGGTCCACTGTATTACTAAAAACCAGGCCATTATTGCAGGCAATTCATAAGCTAAACACTGTATTAACAATCACAGTCAAAACTGCAGAAAACAATCAGAGAACTTCAAAATATGCAAGTTTTTAATTAACCATACAAATGTTTTTTATTTAAAATAACAGTGTTTATATTACTGCTTATGCTTAAAAAACTAATTCCATTCAGTCAGCCTCATGGTGATTTTTTCCACCTATTTCTGACATTACTAGCCATAAGATAATTACACTGCTGGTCACCAACCATAATGTTTTACTGTATATTAAGTGTCTTATGAGAGAACATAATTTCTAACACCTGCAGTTTACCTGGAGAGAGTTCCGGGGGTCAACGCCCCCACGGCCAGGTCTGTGACCAGGCCTCATGGTGGATCAGAGCCTGATCATCCAGGCTGTTACTGCTGGCCACACAGTCCAACGTACAAACCACAGCCCAGTTGTTCATGTACCAACTTTATGTGCCTGTCCAGTGCCTGCTTGAAGACAGCCAGGGGTCATTGGTAATCCCCTTATGTACACTGGAAGGCAGTTGAACAGTCTTGGGCCCTGACACTTATTGTGTTGTCTCTTATGCTAGTGGCACCCCTGCTTTTCATTGGGGGATGTTGCATCGTCTGCCGAGTCTTTGCTTTCGTAGGGAGTGACTCGTGTGCAAGTTTGGTACTAATCCCTCTAGGATTTTCCAAGTGATATAATAATGTATCTCTCCTGCCTGCGTTCTAGGGAGTACAGGCTTAGGAACTTGCTTCCCAGTAATTGAGGTGGTTTATCGCAGTTATGCGTGCTGTGGAGGTTCTCTGCACATTTTCTAGGTCAGCAATTTCACCTGCCTTGAAAGGTGCAGTTAGTGTGCAGCAATATTCCAGCCTAGATAGAACAAGTGACCTGAAAAGGTCATGGGATTGGCATCCCTGGTTTTGAAGGTTCTCATTAACCATCCTGTCATTTTTCTAGCAGATGCGATTGCTACAGTGTTATGGTCCTTGACGGAGATCCTCTGACATGATCACTCCCAGGTCTTTGACATTAGTTTTTCGCTCTATTGTGTGGTTGGAATTTGTTGTATACTCCGATGAAATTATAATTTTCACGCTTTTCCATATCGGAGTAATTGAAATTTCTCATTGAACTTCATATTGTTTTCTACAACCCATTTAAAGATTTGGTTGATGTCTGCTTGGAGTCTTGCAGTGTCTTCAATGAAGGACACTGTCATGCAGATTCGGTGTCATCTGCAAAGGAAGACATGGCACTGTGGTTTATATCTCTGTATGTCCAATATGAGGATGAGGAAACAGGATGGGAGCGAGTAATGTGCCTTGTGGAACAGAGCTTTTCACTGTAGCTGCCTTAGACTTTACCTGTTGACTACTCCTCTGTTTTATTTGTTAGAAATTATAGATCCATCTCAACCCTTCCTGTTATTCCTTTATCACGCATTTTTGTGTGCTATTACACTTGTCAAAGGCTTTTTCAAAATCTGTGTATATAGCATCTGCATTCTGTTTGCCTTTTTAGACATCCAGGACCTTTTCGAGTGGTCCAGTAGTTGGGACAGACAGGAGCGACCTGCTCAAAAACCCCTGAGCCCTGGGTTGTGTAACTGATGGGTATCTAGACAGTGGCAATCTTGTTTAGAACCCTTTCAAAGATTTTTATATGGGATGTTAGCACTATTGGTCTGTAGTTCTTTCAATGCTTTACTGCCGCCTTTGTGGAGTGGGGCTATGTCTGTTGTTTTTTGTAACTGCAGGACAACCCCAGTGTCCATGCCCCTCCCCTAGGATGTTGCCGGATAGGGGGTTTTAAAATTTTTGATAAACGGTTCCACGGTTCCTTTTGGCTTTTTTATTTTTTCTTTCACGGAAATGTCAGATAGGTTTTCATCATATTTGTGGCACAAAAAAAAAAATTCATTTAGGTCTTCACTTTCAGTCTGGTTTGCGGTCACAAAACCAAAATTTTGGGACTTTGTAGCTCACTCATTTCCTTTCCTCATCTGTGAGGACCCATCCCCTTTTAAAAGGGGCCCCAAAACTGGAGGGATTTGGGCATAAGAAAAAAAATATTTGGGTTTCTTTTAACATTATTTTTAGTTCTTCCCATTTTTGATTCCCCAAGTTTCCCTTTTGTTTTGTTCATGTTTCTATTTCTCTGCCCCCTGTCTCCCAATTTGATATATTGGCCTTTTTTAGCCGCCTGTTATTCTTTGCCTTCACCTGTATAGGGAATGCCCCTCTTTTAGTTTACATCCCCCCTTTTTCCTTAAGGAAATTTGCCTTTGAGCAAACCTAAAGGAAACCTTCTAGACATGGTTGGGATCTGTGATGCTTAGGCATTTCTCCAGTTTATATCATTTGGACTTGGTTTATTGGGCCCCCCTTTTATGTTTTTTTTTTTTGGGTTAAATTTTGGTAAGGCCCCCGAAGTCATTTTTGTGGTTCCCCCCATACATGTCTGGCCCTATAATGGTTTAAAGACAGGGTATCTGTTAACGTGGTCCCCCTTTCCCTTTTATGTAAGTTTAGTTTTTAAATGTTTTGGATTTTTGGGGGTCTAAAGGACAGTCTATTTTACATTTTTCCCCGAGGGAAATTGTTTGGGAAGGACTTAACCATTCTGAACGAAAAAATTGAACCGGGACAACTGACAGTGGTCCCCCGGTTTGGGCCAAAATTGTCCGAATGCTTTAATCCATTACCAAGTTTCTTCCAAAAATAATGTCACGAGTTTTTATTTCAGACCCCCAAAAAAAAAAAAAGCCAGAAAAAAAACTTCAAAAACAGTTTGGGATAAAAAAAGGGGACCACTTATTTTTTTTGGGGATAACCCCACGGATCATTGTTGGAAATGAGGTCCCGTTCTCCAGTTTTACTTTATTTTTGGGTTTAAGGGAATTTGGGGCAGATTTAAAAAATTTTGGGGTTTTTCCCCCTGGCTGCCTATTTTTCTCTACCCATTATTTGCAATATTTCCATTTTAGGTGCCCAGGTTAAGTCCCCAGAGCAAGGTGTTGGGGGGAGCTGGAAGGTTTTTCCGACAGTGGTCAATTTTTGGGGAACTGTTCCGGAATTCTGGGCGTTGCATCCGGGCTTTATACCCACATGACCGGTTTTTATTCCATCTTCTGCAAAAATTCAATACAGTCATCCCTTGGTTTTGATTGTTAGTTTTGCCTTTTGGTTTTGATCACTTTTTTATGGAAAAAATTTTCCCATTGTTTCAGTTTTTCCGGGACGGAACCTGTCACCAGGCTGCGCACAAAAAGGGGGGGCCCCCACCCCCTTTCGAGTCTAGCATTTTTTATGCTTGGGGAACATCACCCCAGGAGTTCCACAAAAATTCATTAACAATTCATTGTTTTTCCCTTATTATTTGTGTGACTACTAAAAAAGCTCCATGGGAAAAAACTCCCAGTGCCAGTCCCTTTGGGGAAAAAAGGGGGAAACAGGGTGGGTTTAAGAGTGGGAGCAAAGGGGGCAAAGCAGGGAGGTAGCAGGCATGCAGGAGTGTACAGGCATGGGGAGTGAGGGATGAGGGGGGGGAGGGGTGGGAGGCATGCAGGGGGGTAAGGATGAGGGGGTTTAGCAGGTGGGGGGTGTGCAGGGCGGGAGTGAGCAGGCATGCAGGGGGTGGGGAAAGGGCATGCAGGGGGTAGCAGGCATGCAGGGGGTGGGAAAAAGGGAGGGGGAGGAAAGGGGGAAATTGCGGGGAATTAGCAGGCATGCAGGGGTGTTAAACGGGGATGAGGGGGGAAATTTGCGGGAAGGGGGGGGAAACAGGCATGCGGGGTGTAGCGGGGAAATGCAGGGGGGGGGTAGCAGGCATGCAAAAAGGGGGGAACCCCCGAAAAAGGGCTTTGTACCAAAATTTTCCCCTTGGGGGAAAGGGGGTTTCCCTTTTTCAAAAAAAGGGGGGGTCTTTTTCCCCCCCCCCCCCCTTTCCATCCAGCAACATCAGTCTTCAAAAAGGTAAGTGCCACTGAGTTCATTCATTTGTCATGTAAATCTTTTTTAAAAGGCCCCCCCCAATTTTTTTTTTTTTTTTTTTCCAAAATTCGGGGTTTTGGGGGAACGGATTAATTAAATTTCCACTATTTCTTAGGGGGGAAAATATTTTTGGTTTTCCCCTTTTTTTGGGTTTTTTTAACAGAGCCATCTGGGGGGGTTTAAAAAAAAAAACCAAGGGATGACTTTACATCATTTGGGGGGCATTTAGTAGTTCTGAGCAAAAAAAGTGACTGATATACAGGCCAACCCCCCCTTTGCCTGTTCACTCTGTCACATCAAAAACAGTCTTCCGGTTAACGATGGCGTCTTAACTATGAATTCGGTTAGCGTTTTTTTTTTACAAAAAAAATATTGACTTTTTAGGGGGGGTTCCCCAGCCCCCGGCCCCCCCGCCCGGGGGGCCCCAGCTGTGCGGGCCCCGGGGGGGAGCGTCAGTGTGCTATTGTTTAAAAGTGAGAAAACCACCACCAGAAAAAAACCCCACCTGCAGTGTTGGGGGAAAGGGGGGATTCCCCTTTCCCCAAAAACTACCCCTAGTACTATACTCCATCCTTTCCCCCCCCCGTCCCCCCACAACAACTCTTCAATAAATGAAAATGACATGTTATTGTACTATATTTACATGTAATTTTTTTAAAAAGTTCATTAAATTGTGTATTTTTAATGTAAAAAAATTCTAAAAAAATTTTATTTTACTACTTTAAAAAAAATCTGGAACGGATTAATTTTTTCCCCTCTTTTCCCCGGGGGGGAAAAATTTTTCGGGGTTTAAAGGTTTTTGGGGTTTCAGATACCCCCCTTTTGACGGTTAATATTGTTAACCGGGGGATGACTGAAAGGGTGTAGCCCAGGACCCAAAATTTTATTGTCCAAGTGATCCTTTATGTGGGTCACTGTGAAACCCCAAAAAAATTGCATTTGACAAACAGCCCCACGGATGGAAGGTATTTTGTTGTTGTCGCTGGCTTTAGCCCCCTTTTTTTTGCAAAGATGAATTTCGTCGGATTGGTGGTATGGGGGGGGGTCTTTTCCTGGCACTAATATCTGTTGTGCTGAGTGGAGGCCATTGACCATCTCCACTCCAGAAATGATTGCAGTTGGTGCACGATTTGTCATTCTCGCCAGCTTTTTTTTTCCTTCCTGGCGTTAAAAACTCCTCTGGAGTGGCTTATAATTGGGTGGCTCCATATCCTGATGTTTGTGTCATCTTGCACCCTTTAGGTGGTGCCTGGCAACAGGTTATAGCACTGTCTTTCCTGAACTGATGAGTGGCACATTTCAGGGTGGAAAGCTTACAGAAAGGGAGGTTGCATTTTCCTGTTGTCATATGGGCACGGCATTTTCTGGGATGGTCAAAGTTGCATGTCCCATCTGTTTTCCCAGATATTTCATGCCTCCAGATACTAAGTGCATAATATTTGTATAGGCCTGCTTGCTTGCCTTGGTTTTTTGGTATTGTTCCCTATTGTATTCCCCATTGGTGCGTGTTTTCCTGTCTCATTTCTATCTTCAGCACTAGTGCTAACAATGGAGCCTCCATCAGTTGTTTCTGGTAATTTATCTCAATATTTCTAGGGCCATCCCTTGTTTACTATCTACCATGGTAGATAGTAATTTACCAAGCTGTACACTTTACTAATTTCCTCAAGATCATGCATCTATTCGTATTTCAAAATAAATTCTTTTATACCAATGGAACCACTGGATTTAGGTCAGGTACACTAGCAGGTTTAAGATTTTCTATACAGCTGGACCTGCGTGGTAGGGACCCGCGACTGCTGGCAACTGATTACAAACATGAACATCTTTAGGCCTAACACTTCAGCCTTAGTTTTCACTCAGCATTTATTATCTTATCTGTATTCTACGGCACCACTGTGATATTCACTCTTAACATTATATCTACACCCTATTTGCAGTGAGACTTTCCCTTCCTCTGACAAATTTTGTCAATTTATTTGCATCAGTCACTTAAGCCTATAGTTCCCCTCTGGGAGTATGGTCTGCTATGTTACTGCACACTATTTTTTTTTTTTTTTTTTTGACTCTGTAAACTGTTTTCTGCTTCTTGATTAGTTCCAGCACTGAGTGGATGTACTTTACAAGTTCACTGGCACAATCTTTCAAGTTCTAGCACACAAGAGACCGTGAAAAACACGAAAAAACACAGAGCAAGGAGGACGCGGGTTACTACAGTGCCTAGCACTAAAAGTTTGATCCAGTTATTTTTGAATCGCCCCAAAAATTTAAAATTTTTTAGCAGGTAGTAGGTTGGTAGTCAGCAACCACCCAGGAGGTACTACCGTCCTGAAGTGAGTGTAAAACGAAAGCCTGTATTTGTTTTACATGGAAGGATTGCTGGTGTCTTTTTGTCTCAAACATGAAAGATTTCGGGGACGTCTTCTACTCAAATACATTTAGGTCACGTTTAAAAACATGTCCCGTTTATGTATACCCCTCATCTGAGTTTTCTTTGATTTAATTTTTTAATAGTTCTTATTCTTATTGTTTTTCCTTTCATATCCATGGGGAAGTGGAAAAAAATTTTTTTCCCCCATAAATTTGAAAAAAGAAACAAAATCCGGGGAACAATTTAGTAACCCTTTTTCCCCTATATAGCTTACTAAAAAAAAAAGAAGAAAACAGTAAAAGGGGGATGTTTGAAGTGGGGATGTTGTGCAAGAAAAAAAAGAGATGATTGTAGATGTTATGAATGAAAAGAAGGGGATGTCCTGGTTTAAAATGAAAAAAAGTGAAGGAGGTAGGGGGTTTCGTGGGGAGAAATAAAGGGATTGGTCAGGGGTTTCAAATAGGAGCCCCAAAAAGGATAGCAATAATGTTAAAAAATAGTTATGGCAGGTAAAGGGAATAAAAATGTAAAATTTCAAGGTTATGTGGGTAAAAAGGTTTGGGAGGGAAAAAGGGGTTATAGTAAGTGTTTATGTACCTGGAAAGGGGTGTAGGGGAGGAGAGTTTTTGGGAAATGTTAGGGGGTGTGGGGAGTTTTAAAAACCCAAGTGAGAGGAATTGTGGGGGGGGATCTTAATGCAAAAGGGGGAAAAATTTGGGAGGGTGAGGTTTTTCCCGGGAAAAAGGGAAAGGGGGAACTATTAATTGAGTATGTGTAGAAAGGGTTTGGAATAAGCAATACATATTTTATGAAAAAGAGGATAAATAAATATACAAGGTAGATATAGCACGAAGGAAAGTAGTTTTTGGGGATTATGTATTGGGGAAAAAAGGTTTATGGGTAGGCTTCAGGATGTACATGTTTATAGAGGGCCGGATATATCGGATCATTATTTGGTTGTAGCTAAGTTAGAGAAAAAGGTAGATGGAAAAAAAAGAAAATGGCAACAGCAAGTAAGGAGAGGAAAAAGGTATAAACAAGGGAGGAAGGGGTGAGATATAAGCAACTAATGGCAAAAAGGGGGGGCTAGTGCAAGTACAGAGGGGGGTTGAAGAGAGTTGGGATATTTTAAAAATGCAGATTAGAAGGGGGGCAAAATTTTGGGGTAAGGAGGGGGGTGCAGGGGAAAAAGAGGAGGAGTGGTGGAATGAAGAAAAAGGGGTGTGATAAAAAGAAAAAGGTAGCTTATGAGAGGTTTTCAAAACAGAAGTGTAAATGAAGAGCGGTAGGGAGTTAAAAAAGAAAGGTGAAGGGGGAAGGGGGGCAAAAGAAGAGGGGATGACAAAAAGGGGAAGGCTTTTGTAAAAATTTTTTAAAAAAAAGAAAAATTTTGGAGCGAAAAAAACAAGGAAAAAGCCTAGGGAACAAATGGATTTGTCAGTTAAAAACAGAGTAGGGATTGGGGGGAGCGGGAGGTATTGGGTAGAGGGCCCGGAAATTTTTTTAGGAATTAATGGTGAAAAAGGGAGGCGGTAATTTAACTGGCCGGGGAGGTAAACCTTTAGAGGAAGAAGAGCAGGAGGAGGGGGGGGAGGTGCGTGAGGCCTTTGTAGAATGAAAGGGGTAAGCAGCTGGAACGCGGGGGGCTGACAAAATTTGGGGGGGGGGGAAAAATGCTGGATAGTTATTTTTTTTAAAAATGTTTTAAAAAGGGGACCAGGGTTGGCAGAACATGATAGTTCCCCTTTTATAAAGGGAAGGGGGATAAAAAAAAATTATAGGGGGGAAAAAAAAAAAAAACAGTATAAAAGTTTTTTTGTAAAACCAAAAAAAAGCCTATGGCAAATAATTTCTATGCAGATTTGTCACTTTTTGAATGGGTAAAGCATTTTAAATAAATTTAGCAACAATGTGATATCTAACTTCATGATCGTAATGCAAAACTATTTAAACTAAATCCTTGACTCACTTTTTTTAACTAAAAGAAAAATATTACCTATGCTTTGGGCTCCTCAAGGACTTTTAAATTTTTTACATTTAAAATGTTTAATAAACCAAACTACAAAAAAAGCCTTCCTCTTAAAGGCCATATCAAACTTTTAAGATTAATTTAACCTGAAAAATTCATTAAAATATTTATCAGCTGATACAAAATGTTAAATTTCTTCACCCGGGGAACTGACCTGCAGTGGTGCCGTGCCCTCAGAACTGCGTGTTGCATCCTGTGCAGGGTCAACACGTGATCTGGTACCCCGAGGGGGGGGGTCACCTTCCTCCCGCTTCCCATGGTGGACCTCCCGATCTTTACCTACAGATCCACCCGATCCCGATCCTACACTTTCTGGCAGGGACATCTAAAAAAATACAAAAAACTATAACATGGTTTAAATATTCACTAAACATAAATGATACTATAATAGTCAACAACTTCAACACCCTGCAGTCAATTAACCCCTTCTCAGTTGGTACCAAGAAAAATTTGAAGTACAGTACACCATCCATCAAGAGGCAATCCTCTAAGATGCTTTCGATAATAAACTATTGCAAAATTGGGCATATTTTGACAAGCATGCTACGAAATTTGTCAAGCTTGGTGAAACTTTAGGAAAAATAAATAAAAACCCCTACAAGAAAGGGTAGTAACTTAATTTCTATGCCATTAACATTCACTTACCCCAGCTGTATTAAGACAAAGTTGAACGTTTAGTGATTGGTATTAGTGTGGAAAAAAGGAAAAGGGAAAAGATAATCTTGTACTACTATGATAAATGTTTGAAGTTTTGAGGGGACCACAGAATACCCACTTGTTAATTTTTAATACAAAGTCTCAGGAAAGCACAGAGTGTGATTAATTAGTGGGTTCCCCTACCGACATTGGCAGATAATAGCTCTGTTTCTGCTTGTTATATGTCTGCCGGTTTGTATGGGTACATCAACCCTCCCCACACATTTACAGATGAACAAGCAATGACAACTCAGTGAATATGTTCTTCTGGGGCCTAGAGCATCTGATCTTTACCATCACTATATTAATTATTGCAGGGTAAAAGGGGAAAAAACATTACAGAATTTATCACTATTCCGGTACAACTAGTGCTTTTGTGCCAAAGCTGCAACCCCCATCTCCAAACAATTCATAACCTTCCACCTCGGCCCAGTAAAGTCACAGCATCCCCCTCCATTCTTTCATAATTTTTATATACACCCAACCCCAAAATTTTAGGTACAGTAAATAGGTATACAACACTGGTTCCTTTCAAATTTTCTTAATTATTTTAAAATTTTGTATACATATTTTTATTAAAATGTAAAATTCAACATTTCACTTCTGGGTGAAAAAAATTGGGCACCGTGAGCTGGAGGTGGATTTTCCCCTCTGTGTAGTGGGCCCCGGGCAGCTTGCCTGTGGGTCAGGCCACCGTCTTGTGGGGGGGGGCCCAGCTTTCTTCCTTCAAAAAGAAATGTTTGACATAACCTGGGACACCATTACCTAATAGATTTTTGGAAAGATCACTTAAATCCCCCATTGATAAACCAAAGGGGAAGGTTGGGGAGGAAGTGAGCTCCAGGACTTTGAACTCTGCCGGGAGAAAATTGTGGCCAGACTGTGTCCCAGAGAGGGTTTTTAAAGGGGGGGCTAAAGGACATTTGTAACAAATTTGGCACTGGGGAAGTCCATGGGGTTGGAGGTTATAGCGAGGATGTGGAAGAGTTGGTGGAGGACCATAATGAAGAGCTAACCACTGCAGATCTGCAAGAGCTTCATCTGCAATGGCAACAGACCACAGTTCAGGAAATTGCTGCAAAGGGGGAGAGAGATGGAAGACTGTTCTTCAAAGTTAGGGATTTGGCAATGGACTGATGTACAAAGATTTATGGATGATTTTCACCCCCAAAAAAGCTGTTGCAGGGTGTGCTGGCAATATACAATGACAATGTGGTGTCCCATTTCAGGGCGTTTTTTAAACCCCTTTTACTGTCGCAACCCCTAATCCTGAGTGCCCCTTTGTGCAAAATTTAACATCTCCGCTACTTTGAGCTCAGTTTCAACCCATTTCCACATTAAACCAATCAAAATCATCTCTATCTGTAATATAGAGGATTCTTCCACTATTAAATGATCAAGAAAATCAATACAATGATAGTATTATTGCAAAATATTCGTGAAGTTGTTAATCATTGATTATTGGTTTGAAGCAAAAAAGTTTCATATAATCAGAGACGGTTTTGATGGGGGTACACTTACCACATAGATGTATTCTCTCATATCCAGCCAATGAATACCACAGCACTGATGGGAGCTGAGTCATGACATAGAACTACAGTTTGGACCCTGAAAGAGTTAAATACAAGTAAAGACTGAAAAATTCAACCCAACATAGTTCACTGTATGAAACAGGCCTGTCTGAGAAGAAATGCCAAAGAGGGTACTTCATAACGAGATGAAAAAGCACATTTGCCCACAGACTTTTATTTTAGGCTCCATTACATTGTCTTGAAAGCCAATCACTCTTAGCTATTTCACTAGTATTATTTATTTTTTATCGATTGGAGCAATGTAAATGCTCAATTGAACTATTTGCCTCAATTAATAGTGATCAGAAATTGGTAATTGCCATTTAACAGTTCAAAATATTCCAATTTGTAAAATAGGTCTTAAGAATAAATGAATGTATCTTAAATTAAAATAATATTTCTGTTTAATAAATATATCAGGTCATGAGAGATTGAAGGTTGATGGTTCAGGCATGTAGAGGTCTGAACTAGAGTCAGGACCACTTCGAGTGTATAAATCTGTAGTGGAGGAAGGCGGGGTAGGGGTCTGCCTAGGTAAAGGCTGGAGGGAGGGGGTAAAGGGAGGTTTTAGTAGCAGGGCTGACCAGCAAGCACATTTGATAGAGGGATGAATTGAGACAAATGGTTTGTCACTCGACGTGGCTGTTGGAGTGTGAGCAAAGTAAATTTATGGGAAGGATCTAGGAAAACTGCCATTGGGACTGGAGTCCTGAGGCGAGAAGCATATGTCAAAATCTTAATGATGGGGAAGTTGAATGAAGGTAATATAATGAATGCAGCACCCTCGGCAAGACAGTGATGGAGTGAATGATGAAAGTTTTTCTTTTTCGGCACACCGCCTTTGTGGAATCGGCCACAAAGAAAAAAAAAAAAAAAAAAAAAAATAGTCATACCAAAAATAGAAGATTTAATGTTATGTAATACTGTAATAATTTTATAAGACATTGGCGCATTCAAGACCATATATTAGACCCACAAGTTGACATGTATTGGACGCGTGATGTCACTAGTTTCATTTCTAACATCGGCAAAAATCAAACATTTTCGCGAATTGGAGCTCAATTTGCCACAGTGTAACCTGTTTTCACTTGCCCTGGTTTCGTTTCGACCCGGTTTTAGACAGCCTGGCCAATTTTGTCCCAGTTTTCTTCATCACCTCAGCTTGTCGGTCTGCCGCATCAAATGTGTCCACCTGGCCCGCACCCACACAAAGCATCCCCACGCGTTCAGAGTCAGTCTGGCTTTGTTTCTGTTTGGAGGAACACCCTGCGTGTTCATCCAAAATATTTCTTAATAATCCATTGCTTTTGTGCCTGCTTATTGAGTACAATAAGCAAATAAGCCACCATGGGGCCAAAGTGAAGTTTTATGCCAGCCCTTTCATAAATAGTGAAGAGAAACAAATGACCAAGAAAGAACTCGTAGCAAAGTACGAAAGTGGACCGAAAGGTAAAAGTTTTGTGGAGAAACATCACCCTAACAAAGCTGTTGCAAGCTGTGTCTGCACATATTCAATGACAATGCCTTGTCCTATTTCAGTAAATCTTAAGAGACGCCAGAAACAAACCTCTCTGGACAGATTTTTTTGTGCTTAATAGGTCCAGTGGCCTGAAGTAATACAAAGGAAGTGACTCCCAGATAGGACTTGATACCTGAAGTCCTATGGAGAGGGATTCCCCTTCCATCCAATAATCTCTCCTCCTCCCTCTCCCCTCCTCGCCTTCCATACGCCAACAAGAGTCTTCTCAATAAAGGTAAAATTGATATTAACCCTTAACCCTTTCAATGTGTGCCGTACTAGTACGTTTACGAAAGAGGGGTTGGTGCCGTAATTAGTACGCAGAAATTCTAGCGGCTTCAAATTAAGCGGGAAACAGCTGGTAGGCCTAGGGATGAGAATGGGTCTGCGTGGTCAGTGTGCGCAGTAGGAAAATCACACCAGTGGTGACAGGGAATGACATTTGTGCACACCTTCTCCACCATGCCCGCAGCAAGAAACACCACTCCTCGGCGAATTGGGACACTTTATTCATCAGTGACAGTTCTAACAGTGATGGGGGTGTTAGTGAAGGTGACTTTCAAGGTTTTGAGGCGGTTGTGACCAAAAATAGTGACCATAATACCGGTATAAGTGAGGGAACTCACACTCATGCCAGCCATCCACCTCTGGTGCTGTGGCGGTTCTTGTCTACGGCCAGTTGTACCAGAACGAAGGCGGAAACCCTATTTTCTAATGTCCCAGACTCAGATGTGAGCAATGGTGATGATACTGATAGTGACTATGAACCCAAGCCCTCTGGGAATATTCCAGTAGCGAGTGAAGAGGAATATTCACCAGCAGCGCCAGTATATACGACGGTATATGCGCCTGGTAGTGTGCCATATGCTCTTCCAAGGGTTAGAGTACATCTCGAGTACATCCCGTATACAAACAGGAAGTGATAGTGAAAATGATGATGACAGCGTTGCAATTGGTATGAGAAATGCATGCAACTGGTAGTGGTAGGTGTGGCGCGAGGCACCACAGCAGTGGACCATGCTGGCACCCACGCCGCTGACTCAGCTCAGTTACAACAAGGCAACCTCACCCACCCACCAACCCCCACAACCACAACCTCCACTTACAACCCCCAATCACCTGTAAATATCCAGTACCCACCAGCAGACCGCACCTGGGATTGGCAGGAAGCTGACAATTTTATTCCCAATCCCCATCAGTTTGATGAAAGTCACAGTGGATTACGCCCATCTTGTCCACTTGGGAACAATGCCAGTGAACTGGAATGTTTCCAGTTATTCTTTGACGAACCCCTGACATAGATGGCCATTATTATCAGAAAGAAAGCAGCCAGATACTTGAGTTACACTCACATGGCAAACACGATTCTTTCACCAAAATCACGTCTACACCAGTGAAGAGACAACTGTGGCAGAGATGTATCTTTCTTTGCCACAATAATGCTTATGCCGCATGCTTCTGAGAAACACCAGATCAAATCATATTATCAACAGAACAGATTGATTGCAACACCAGCTTTCAGTGATATTATACTAGTGAATCGATTGTGCTACTTCTACGCATGTTATATTTTTCTGGACAAAACCAGGCCTGACAGATCCGACAGGTTATATAAGATTAGGGAATGTTTCTGCATCTTAAAGAGAAGTTCAATATATTATCCTTCAGGAAGCTTGTTATTGACGCAGTCACTGATTCTATTCAAAGGTAGACTGCTCAAGCAGTATACCAAGCAAGAGGAAACTTTGGTATAAAGTTGTTTAGCTAGACTACAGTGGTATTGTATTGGATATTATTGTGTACACTGAATAATACTTATATACCAGAAGTTACTGGGTATCTCAGATGTGGTTAAAACAATGATGGAACCATATCTTGGTAAGGGGCATACATTATATACTGATAACTGGTACACAAGCCCCTCCCTCAGTGATTTTTTGAGTGCGTGCAATCGTAAGCATAGGGGCCTAGGTTCATGCAGGCACTCGGGAGGTGAGGTGCAGGCTTTTGCTGCCAATGATATCATGGCATTTCGGTGGCATGACAAACGAGATGTCACACTGTTGTCATCAATTCACCCTAATGAAATGGCAGACAGTGGCAGGGGGGAATAGAAAACTGATGAACCCATTCTAAAACCTGCAGCTGTGATGGACTACACCTCAATATGCGCTTAGGGGACAAATGTGACATGCAGATTGGGTTTGCTGATTGTGTTAGAAAGAGTTATAAGTGGTACATAAAACTTTTTTTAAATTCCCTGGACATTACCATCCCTAATGCTTATAATGTTTATAAGTTGAAGACCACAAACAAAACCCCCAATGGCGAATTTTGTTTGTCTGTTATCAGGCAAATAATCACCAAGTACCAAAAAACACCACCGAAAAGAAAACCCCCCAAAATTACCAACAACTACCCTCTCATCTGAGGCTTGGTGGTGAACACTTCCTAACAAAACTGCCTGCTATTTTTTTTTGCAAGAAGGCTCAGAAGAGGGTTATGTCTGTGCACATACAAAAAGACCCCCACAGCAACAAAGAACTGCTTTATGTGTGTGGAATGTAAAACACCATTGTGCATGGAACCATGTTTCAGAGACTTCCACAGGCTGCAGAACTTCTAGAAACATCGGGTAGTGACTCAATATGTGTATATATATGATTGAACAATAGTTATAAACATAATTGTACATTGTACATTGTTGTAAATATGTTTTGTAAACAAACTAGTATAACAAACTTTGTGGCATTATTTTATAAGAAATAGCGAAAGTGAATATTTGAAAACAGCACTTATATTGGTCTCACAGTCCATAAACGTTATTTGAAAAAAAAAAATTAAATTTCATAAGAAAATAACTTCAAAAAAAAAAAAAAGAACCGTCAACTGGAAGTCGCCATGGCCTGGGCCCCCTGACGTTTTTCAACTTGAATCCCATATCTCCGTAAGTACTGATCGAAAAAATTTTGTTTAGCTATTTAGGGTTCAGAAAAAACTACATTTAAAGAAAATAATTTTTTTTTCCGAATATTTTTTACCCCAGGAACACTTTCCTCAGAAGGCCTCTCGACCCAAAGGGGGAAAATGTCCACATGTAGATATACGTTCACTCGCGTAGCTGACCAAATATTTAAAAAAAAAAAAAAAATTAAAAGAAGCATTATTTTTATAAACAGGATAGGATAAAAAAATTTTTGGGGGGAGTATTTACCGAGATAAGCCAATTTGGTACTGGATGCTCACCTGACGGGAACATCCAGCCCCGCCACTTGCAGAAGTAATGCCTATATACATTTTTTTTTCCCAGTTTTTTATTTTTATAATTTTTATGTTCTGATAATTACAATTTACAATAGTTTTGTGGGTTTATAGCCAATCTTTTGTTCTAACACTAATATTATGTAATGAAATAGTATTTCCCCAAAAAGTCACAATCACAACCCAAAAGGTGAAGTTTCACCTTCCTTGGGCATTTACTATTGTCTAAATATATACAAAGTATTTTAGGGCCCAGCAATGTTTTAGACATCCCCGGGGTATATATGAAACCTTGAAGAATAGTGTGTTGACAAAGGTTAGATAACTCTTGACAGCCCAGTGACATTTGATAAATGTCAGCAGTGCTGAGGGAACCTCCTTTTTCAATTTTCTGTCTGTCTGTCTGTATCTGCATATCTCTCTGTATCTGTGTTGTCTAGCTTTTGCTTATGGCTGTAACTCTGCTTATCTGTCTGCATTTCCGTCTGCTTGTCTCAGTCTCAAGAGTGCGTCTTAAGTCAACACGATGCAGAAGTGACGATGCGATTACTTGCCAGGGGTTTCAAATTATTATGTATTATATCTTTCAAGCATTGTATAGCACTTTGCCTGGAATTTTTGGGTTATCCTAGGTAATTTACACTATGTATATTTAACTGACCCTTTTGTGTACATGTGAACAGACACACACAAAAGACAGAAACACACAAAAGACAGACACAATAAGACACAAACATATAGACAGACACACACACATAGACAGACACACACACATAGACAGACACACACACATAGACAGACACACACATATAGACAGACACACACATATAGACAGACACACACATATAGACAGACACACACATATAGACAGACACACACATATAGACAGACACACACATATAGACAGACACACACATATAGACAGATACACACATATAGACAGACACACACATATAGACAGACACACACATATAGACAGACACACACATATAGACAGACACACACATATAGACAGACACACACATATAGACAGACACACACATATAGACAGACCACACATATAGACAGACACACATATAGACAGACACACACATATAGACAGAACACACACTTATTGGACACACAGATATAATCAACACACAGACAGACACACCACATATAGACAGACACACACATATAGACAGCACACACATATAGACAGACACACACATATAGACAGACACACACATAGACAGACACACATAGACAGACACACATATAGACAGACACACATATAGACAGACACACACATATAGACAGACACACACATATAGACAGACACACACATATAGACAGACACACACATATAGACAGACACAACATATAGACAGACACACACATATAGACAGACACACACATATAGACAGACACACACATAGACAGACACACACATATAGACAGACACACACATATAGACAGACACACACATAGACAGACACACACATATAGACAGACACACACATATAGACAGACACACATATAGACAGACACACAGACACACACATATAGACAGACACACACACACACACACAGACAGAGACACACACACACACATATAGACAGACACACATATAGACAGACACACATATAGACAGACACACACACATATAGACAGACACACACACACACACAGACAGACACACACACACATAGACAGACACACATATAGACAGACACACATATAGACAGACACAGACAGATGGAGAGACAGCCAGAGACAGCAAAAGCCAGCCAGCCTGCCGAATACATAAGAACATAAGAAAGAAGGAACACTGCCGCAGGCCTACTGGCCCATGCAAGGCAAGTCCATGTCACCCCCCAACTTATAGCAAGCATACGCGAGCTTGTTAGACAGGAGAAAATGGAGACAAATGGTTTTTAGGACTTTACGTGCTGTTGGAGTGCAAGCAATGTAACATTATGAAGGGAGTCAGGGAAACCGGCAGGCCGGACTTTAGTCCTGGAGATGGGAAGTACAGTGCCTGCACTCTGAAGGAGGGGTGTTAATGTTGCAGATTTATAACTATAGTCTGAGCGCGCCTCCGGCAAGACAGTGATGGAGTGAATGATGATTAACATTTCTTTTTCGGGCCACCCTGCCTTGGTGGGAGAAGGCTGATGTGTTAATAATAAAAATACAATTTCCCTTGCATGTTGAACAATACAAATAACAGTCCGTAGGAAAGGGTGGGTCTGAGGTGTGAACATTGGGAGCCCTTAAAAACACTGACAACAAACCCTCTCACACGACCTAGTTCCTCTATTACAAAACAGTAGTGTACAAACTAAACTGATGCACAAATATATAAAGTAGGTACTGTATACACATTACATTCAGGTTCCTTTCATTTAATCTTTATTATGCAAAGGAAGACAAGCAGAGGGTATATAAACACTGAGGGAGTCACTCATGGACAGGTGCAATTCATGTCAACTCTTAATTTGTATATAAACAATCTCCAGCATCCTCACATTGTAGCACATGATGCTGAGAATATAAACACTGCATGTATTGACTGGTATGCAGGAATCAACTAATTTAAGCACATGTTTTCTTTCCTGAAACTCCCTGGGTGATTATTTATGAACAATGTATACTATGGTGGCCCTCAGAATTTCAAACAAACATTTATCATGGAGGAGCCACAAGATTATCTTTTCAATTTTTGTTTACTTAATGTACTTTCCACACTATTCTCAATTTTACATTTGTGCAAATACAGCTAGGGTAAGTGAATGGCTGTTAATAGCAAAGCAATTGTAGTTAGTGAGATTAGCAGTTACTAGCCTTCTTGAATATGCTTTCACCTATTTTTTCCCTAACGTTTCACCGTCATAGATGAATTCCACAGTGATTGAAAATATGCTGCAATTCTGTAGCCTTATATCAAACACATTACAGAAGTTTCACATATTAAACGACAGTCTGTCTACTGTACTATAAAGGTAACATTTATGAAAAGACTCAATGAAACCAATTAGCAAGACTAGAGTCTTGGAGGCGGGTGGGGGATGTTGTTGCTCAGAAGGTTGTCCAAGATGTCAAGTGTGTTTCTGACAACACTAACTGAATCAATAACAATTTTTGGGGTGGGAAGGGGGAGGGGTCACCCTACCTCGGTGAGAGCTGACTGGTGTTAAAAAAAAAAAAAAAAAATACATGAAACAGAATGAAGGCAAACCAACCATAAATGCAATTTGAGTAATGATTAAAGAATACTAGGCATTCTCTTCTTATGGACTAAGCTTGCAAAGTTAAATTAATTCTTCCAGAATTTTTTGTTTGCTTATTAAATGCATTCTTTGTACGTATAGTCTATTGGTGTGTGTTGTATTTTTTTTTTTTTTTACCTATTTTTCAACAATACTCTAATTTAAACATTTGGACAATCCTCCCTTATTGAGGGTTTACTGTAGTTACAAAAACTACAAAAGTGTCCTTGTGAAGATGCCAGGTTGAGCCAAGAAGGAAGTCAGTACCCACCTGGTCTTCTGTGGGATCATGGTGGTGATGGTGACAGCGGTTGTGCAGCACCTGGTTACAGAGTGCCTGTCTCGTTGCTTGCAGGTCTCTCTTTAGAGCTTCCACCTCAGACTGAAAATGTTAAAGCTAATGAACATCACCCAAACATGTTTCTTTTTATTAACTGCTGAAAGCTAATACAATATGATTTAGATAAAATAATAAACAATGAAAATATGTTCATCCTTAACCTATTCACCGTTTCGTGCGTACATCTATGTTAACGACACCAGGGTTACTTGTGTAGATCTATGTCTTGAGCTCTACTGCCTCGGATAAGCTGCGAGTTATAAATTTTGACTTAGACATGAAAGAATGGGTCTGTGCAGTGTGTGCACAGTATAACAAGAAAATCCTCCCTTGCACTACATACGATGCAAAAATCAAAACTTAGACCATGTGTACAGTTTAAAATAGTGATTGGGGGTTTTCTAGGATAGTTTTTATTAACCATTTCTTGGTATCATTTCATAGAATGGAAAATACACTATTGAAATAGATGATGTTGCTTGGTTTCACGACTGGAAGTAGCCAAAATATTCTATTTTTACTGATTTTCCTAAATATGGGTAAGGCCCTCCTCTTACAACCCCCCGTCTGTTGTATGGGTTTTTACTAAGTCTTATTACACTTACACACTTACTCAACCCCTGCAACCACAACTAGGTGAGTACGTACACGCACGCACACGCGTGCGCGGCCCTCCACATTTGCGATTTCCACTTTCGCGAGCTTCGAACATTCGCGAATGCCCAGCCGCCTATTATCGGCAGTGACGCTGGCATTAAAGAGTTAGAATCCACACACTAGACTCATCATGCCATGCAGTTACACTCCATATAATCACCTCCATTCAACTGTCATCAGTAACTGCATGGCTAACTAACATCATCATTGTCACTATCACAAGTCATCATTTCATCTGCCTAACCTTACGAGTGGCGAGTTTTATTTGTTCATTATTTATTAAACCATAACATGTACAGTGGACCCCCAGATTATGTACTGCTCCAAACTAGAACAATTATGCAAGTGTATTTTCGTAATTGCTTTTGTAAGCGTATTTTTGGGAGTCTAAAAGGACTAATCTAATTTACATTATTCCTTATGGGAACAAATTCGCTCGGTAACGGCACTAACAGTATTCCGGAACGAAATAATTACACAATCCGGGGGTCCACTGTATATACAATATTTTACGATGTTTTCATGTGTTTAATGATTGTTCATGGTTCAATAGGTTAAGGAAGCAGTATATTAGTGCACCAAACATTCGCAAAGTTCTTTATCCCCTAACCCTTGTGAATGTGGAAGGACACCTGTATATACATATACAGTGGACCCCGGTTTGTGATTTTTCTGCTCCAGAATGCTGTTCAAGTGCCGTTACCAAACAAATTTATTCCCATAAGGAATAATGTAAATTAGACTAGTCCTTTTAGACCCCCAAAATACGCTTACAAAAATACACTTACATAATTGTTCGATTTTGGGGCATCACGAACAGCGGGGTCCACTGTATAAGCTTGGTTGTAAATGCTGCAGCTAGGAGGCAGCTGGAGGCAGTGGAAATGTCCAGTCTAAGGGCAATGTGTGAGGTAATTATTATGCAGAGAATTCGGAGTGTGGAAATTAGGAGGAGGCGTGGAGTTACTAAAAGTATTTGTCAGAGGGCTGAAGAGGGGTTGTTGAGGTGGTTTGGTCATTTAGAGAATGGATCAAAGTAGAATGACTTAGAGCGTATAAATCTGTAAAGGAAGGAAGGCGGGGTAGGGGTCATCCTCGAAAAGGTTGGAGGGAGGGGGTGGTTTTGTGTGAGAGGGGGCTTGGACTTCCAGCAAGCGTGCGTGAGCAGTGAATGGAGTGAATGAAGTGAATGGAGACTAATGGTTTTTGGGACCTGACAAACTGCTGGAGTGTGAGCAGGGTAATATTTTGTGAAGGGATTCAGGGAAACCAGTTAATAGATTTAGCCAGACTTGAGTCCTGGAAATGGGAAGTAAAATGCCTGCACTTTAAAGGAGGGGTTAGGGATATTGACAGTTTGGAGGGATTATCTTTTTTTTCAACAAGTCGGCAGTCTCCCACCGAAGCAGGGTGACCCAAAAAGAAAGAAAATACTTTCATCATTATTCAACACTTTCACCTCACTCATACATAATCACTGTCTTTGCAGAGGCGCTCAGATACGACAGCCGAGAATAAGTCCCTCCCAACTGTCACTATCCCAGACCCCTCCTTTAAAGTGCAGGCATTGTACTTCCCATTTCCAGGACTCAAATCCAACTAAATCAATTAACTGGTTTCCCTGAATCCCTTCACAAAATATTACCCTGCTCACACTCCAACAGATCATCAGGTCCTCCCCCCCCCCCACATGCGCGCGCGCGCTGAAAGTTCAAGCCCCTCGCCCACAAAACCTCCTTTACCCCCTCCATCCCACCTTTTCGAGGACTACCCCTACCCCGCCGTTCTTCCCCTACAGATTTAAATGCTCTCCAAGTCATTCTGCTTTGATCCATTCTCTCTAAATTACCAAACCACCTCAACCCCTCTTCAGCCCTCTGACAAATACTTTTAGTAACTCCACACCACCTAATTTCCACACTCCGAATTTTCTGCATAATATTTACACCACACATTGCCCTTAGACAGGACATCTCCACTGCCTCCAGCCTCCTCCTCGCTGCAGCATTTGCAACCCATGCTTCACACCCATATAAGTGTTGGTACCACTATACTTTGGTACATTCCCTTCTTTGCCTCCATGGATAACATTTTTGTGTCTCCACAGATACCTCAACGCACCACTCACCTTTTTTCCTTCATCAATTCTATGGTTAACCTCATCCTTCATAAATCCTTCCACTGACAAGTCAACTCCCAAATATCTGAAAACATTCACTTCTTCCATAATCCCTCTCTCCAATGTGATATCCAATTTTTCTTTATTTAAATCGTTTGATACTCATCACCTTACTCTTATCTATGTTCATTTTCAACTTTCTATCTTCACACACCCTCCCAAACTCGTCCACTAACCTTTGCAACTTTCCTTTAGATCTCCCATAAGCACAGTATCATCAGCAAAAATTAACTGTCAACTCCCATTTTGCATTTAATTCCCCATAATTTAATCCCACCCCTCTCCCCAACACCCTAGCATTTACTTCTTTTACAACCCCATCTATAAATATATTAAACAACCATGGTGACATTACACATCCCTGTCTAAGACCTACTTTTACTGGGAAGTAATCTCCCTCTCTCGTACACACCCTAACCTGAGCCACATTATCCTCAAAAGCTCTTTCCAGCATTCAGTGACTTACTACCTATTCCATACACTTGCCACATTGTTCCCCTATTCACTATCATATGCCTTTTCTAAATCCATAAATTCAATGAAAACTTCCCTTCCTTTATCTAAATACTGTTTCACATATTTGCTAGAGAAAGATGGGGAGAAAGATGGGGAGAAAGATGGGGAGAAAGATGGGGAGAAAGATGGGGAGAAAGATGGGGAGAAAGATGGGGAGAGAGATGGGGAGAGAGAAAGAGAGAAAGAGAAAGAGGAGAGAAGAGGAGAAAGAGGAGAAGAGAAAGAAAATGGAGAAAGGGAGAAGAAAAAAAGAAAGGGAGAAAGAAAAAATTAAAATAGGAAGAAAAAAAAAAAAGAAAAAAATAAAAAATAAAGAAAAAAATTATAATATATATATAATATTATAAGTATATATATATTTATATATTAAGTTATATATATATAAATATATATAATTATATATATGTTTATATATAAAATATATATATATTATATATATGTTATATATATATAATATAATATATAATATATATATTAATATATATATAGTTATAATAAAGATAATAAAAAATAAAGAAAAAAATAAAAAAAAAAAAATAAAAAAAATAAAAAAAAAGAAAAATAAAAAAATAAAAGAATAAAAAAATAAAAAAATAAAAAATATATAGAAATAATAAAAATATTTTATATAAAGATATATAAAAATATAAATGTAATAGATAAGAGATAAGAAATAGAGAATAGAGTAATGAAATGTTAATTAGAAATATGTTAATAGTTAGAAAAGATAGAAAAGAGATAGAGAAAGAGATAGAGAAAGAGATGAGAAAGAGATAGAGAAAGAGATAGAGAAAGAGATAGAGAAAGAGATAGAGAAGAGAGATAGAGAAAGAGATAGAGAAAGAGATAGAGAAAGAGATAGAGAAAGAGATAGAGAAAGAGATAGAGAAAGAGATAGAGAAAGAGATAGAGAAAGAGATAGAGAAAGAGATAGAGAAAGAGATAGAGAAAGAGATAGAGAAAGAGATAGAGAAAGAGATAGAGAAAGAGATAGAGAAAGAGATAGAGAAAGAGATAGAGAAAGAGATAGAGAAAGAGATAGAGAAAGAGATAGAGAAAGAGATAGAGAAAGAGATAGAGAAAGAGATAGAGAAAGAGATAGAGAAAGAGATAGAGAAAGAGATAGAGAAAGAGATAGAGAAAGAGATAGAGAAAGAGATAGAGAAAGAGATAGAGAAAGAGATAGAGAAAGAGATAGAGAAAGAGATAGAGAAAGAGATAGAGAAAGAGATAGAGAAAGAGATAGAGAAAGAGATAGAGAAAGAGATAGAGAAAGAGATAGAGAAAGAGATAGAGAAAGAGATAGAGAAAGAGATAGAGAAAGAGATAGAGAAAGAGATAGAGAAAGAGATAGAGAAAGAGATAGAGAAAGAGATAGAGAAAGAGATAGAGAAAGAGATAGAGAAAGAGATAGAGAAAGAGATAGAGAAAGAGATAGAGAAAGAGATAGAGAAAGAGATAGAGAAAGAGATAGAGAAAGAGATAGAGAAAGAGATAGAGAAAGAGATAGAGAAAGAGATAGAGAAAGAGATAGAGAAAGAGATAGAGAAAGAGATAGAGAAAGAGATAGAGAAAGAGATAGAGAAAGAGATAGAGAAAGAGATAGAGAAAGAGATAGAGAAAGAGATAGAGAAAGAGATAGAGAAAGAGATAGAGAAAGAGATAGAGAAAGAGATAGAGAAAGAGATAGAGAAAGAGATAGAGAAAGAGATAGAGAAAGAGATAGAGAAAGAGATAGAGAAAGAGATAGAGAAAGAGATAGAGAAAGAGATAGAGAAAGAGATAGAGAAAGAGATAGAGAAAGAGATAGAGAAAGAGATAGAGAAAGAGATAGAGAAAGAGATAGAGAAAGAGATAGAGAAAGAGATAGAGATAGAGAAAGAGATAGAGAAAGAAGAGAAAGAGAGAAAGAGATAGAGAAAGAGATAGAGAAAGAGATAGAGAAAGAGAAGAGAAAGAGATAGAGAAAGAGATAGAGAAAGAGATAGAGAAAGAGATAGAGAAAGAGATAGAGAAAGAGATAGAGAAAGAGATAGAGAAAGAGATAGAGAAAGAGATAGAGAAAGAGATAGAGAAAGAGATAGAGAAAGAGATAGAGAAAGAGATAGAGAAAGAGATAGAGAAAGAGATAGAGAAAGAGATAGAGAAAGAGATAGAGAAAGAGATAGAGAAAGAGATAGAGAAAGAGATAGAGAAAGAGATAGAGAAAGAGATAGAGAAAGAGATAGAGAAAGAGATAGAGAAAGAGATAGAGAAAGAGATAGAGAAAGAGATAGAGAAAGAGATAGAGAAAGAGAAGAGAAAGAGATAGAGAAAGAAAAGAGAAAGAGAAGAGAAAGAGATAGAGAAAGAGATAGAGAAAGAGATAGAGAAAAGAGATAGAGAAAGAGAGAGAGAAAGAGATAGAGAAAGAGATAGAGAAAGAGATAGAGAAGATGAGAAAGAGATAGAGAAAGAGATAGAGAAAGAGAGAGAAAGAGATGAGAAAGAGATAGAGAAAGAGATAGAGAAAGAGATAGAGAAAGAGATAGAGAAAGAGAGAGAAAGAGATAGAGAAAGAGATAGAGAAAGAGATAGAGAAAGAGAAGAGAAAGAGATAGAGAAAGAGAGAGAAAGAGATAGAGAAAGAGATAGAGAAAGAGAGAAGAGAAGAGAAAGAGAGAGAAAGAGAAGAGAAAGAGAGAGAAAGAGAAGAGAAAGAGAAAGAGAGAAAGAGAGAGAAAGAGAAGAGAAGAAAGAGAGAAAGAGAAGAGAAAGAGAGAGAAAGAGAAAAGAGAAGAGAAAGAGAGAGAAAGAGAAGGAGAGAGAGAGAAAGAGAGAGAAAGAGAGAGAAAGAGAGAGAAAGAGAGAGAAAGAGAAAGAGAAAGAGAGAGAAAGAGAGAGAAAGAGAGAGAAAGAGAAAGAGAGAGAAAGAGAGAGAAAAGAGAGAGAAAGAGAGAGAAAGAGAGAGAAAGAGAAGAAAGAGAGAAAAGAGAGAGAAAGAGAGAGAAGAAAGAGAGAAAAGAGAGAAAGAGAGAGAAAGAAGAGAAGAGAGAAAAGAGAAGAGAAAAGAGAAGAAATAGAGATAAATAGAGAGTATGAATATAAGAAAATAAGAAAGATAGAGATATAAGAGAGATAGATAAAGATAAATAGAAAGAGAGAAAAGAAAGAAGAGAAAAGAGAGAAAAAGGAGAAAGAGAGAGAAAAGAGAGAGATAGAAAGAGAAAAAGAGAAAAAGAAAGAAAGAGAAAAAAAGAAAGAGAAAAAGAGAGAAAAGAGAAAGAAAAAGAAGAAAAGAGAGAAAGAGAGAGAAAGAGAAAGAGAGAAAGAGAGAAAAGAAGAAAGAGAGAGAAAAGAGAGAAAGAGAAGAAAGAGAGAGAAAGAGAAAAGAAGAAAGAGAGAAAAGAGAAGAGAAGAAGAAGAGAAAGAGAAAGAGAGAAAGAGAAAGAGAGAAAGAGAAAGAGAAAGAGAAAGAGAGAGTGAGAGAAAAAGAGAAAGAGAGAGAGAAAGAAAGAGAAAGAGAAAGAGAAAGAAAGAGAAAGAGAGAAAGAGAGAAAGAGAAAGAGAAAGAGAGAAAGAGGAGATGGTGGTGTGTGGAGTGAAGATGGTGGGTGGAGTATACAATATTTCTATTTATAAATACATTTTTCTTATTTAAAAACCTGTAAGAAAAACACCGAGGTGGTTTTTGGGGAGCTGGAACCGATTAATGGCATTTCAATTAATTTCAATGAGGAAAATCGATTTGATTTACGAGCAAATTGAATTACGAGCTCGGTCATGGAACAAATTAAACTTTCAAGTCAAGGTACCACTGTATATGTAGAAAGTTTCTTTCTAGGTCACCCTGCCTGTGGGAGATGGCTACTGCATTGGAAAAACAAATTCTTTAGTACTGTACATACCTGGAGTAAGAAGCCACTGTGGCAAAACGTTTTCCTCAATAAAGATACCCAAGTGTTGCATATGTGTCTAATTTAACAACTTGTCAGTTCTTTGAACCATTCATCTACATACCTGGAGTATACCTGGAGAGGGTTTCGGGGGTCAACAACCCTGTCGACCTGTCTAAGACCAGGCCTCATGGTGGATCAGGATCTGATCAACCAGGCTGTTACTGTTGGCCACAAAAAAAACGTACAAACCACAGCCCAGCTGATCAGGTACCAACTTTAGGTGCCTGTCCAGTGCCTTCTTGAAGACAGCCAGGGGTCTATTGGTAATCCCCCTTATGTATGCTGGGAGGCAGTTGAACAGTTTTGGGCCCAACACTTATTGTGTTGTCTTAGCGTACTCGTGGTGCCCCTGCTTTTCATTGGGGGAATGTTGCATCTCCTGCCGAGTCTTTTGCTTTCATAGGAAGCGATTTTCGTGTGCAAGTTTGGTACTAATCCCTCTAGGATTTTCCAAGTGTATATTATCATGAATCTTTCTCGCCTGCATTCCAGGGAATAGAAATCAAGGGACTTAAACCATTCCCAGTAATTTATGTGCTTTATCATACTTATGAGTGCCGTGAAAGTTCTCTGTACATTCTCCAGGTCAGCAATTTCACCTGCCTTGAAGGGGGCAGTCAGTGTACAGCAGTATTCCATGTTGGTAGAATTACCGAGTTTCCCCCAACAAGTCGGCTGTCTCCAACCGAGGCAGGGTGACCCAAAAAGAAAATTCCCAAAAAGAAAATACTTTCATCATCATTCAACACTTTCACCTCACTCATACATAATCACAAATCATTAACCCTTTGGGGGTCCAAGGGGTCTCTCTGAAACTCGTTCTCAGGGTCCACGAATTTAAAAAAAAAATTCTTATGAAATGATAGAGAATCTTTTTCTGATCATAACGCCACAAAAATTATGAAATTTGATCGAAAACTAATGGAATTATGCTTTCGCGGAGTTAGCGGTATCCATGACATTTACGCAGCGGCGATTTCGCCCACTTTGAGCCTTATTTTCGGCAAATTCTAATGTTTGTCTAAAATTATAGCTATTTTGCTAGAACTCCATTTCTATCGATTAAGTACAAGAAACCACCTATTTACCAATTTCAACTACCCAAAATAGTGGTAAGAAAATGGCAATTTGGCCAATTTCACACAAATTTCAAACGATGCCAATTTCAAAATAGGGTCCATAATAAACAAGGCAGACATTTCTGGCACTAAAATAACATCATCTCTGTTCATTAGTCATGTCTCCAGGCCCCTCTTACATTACTTTTGCTTTCCATTTTGAATTTTTATTCTCAAAAAAATAGAAGATTTACTGTTATGTATACAACTGCATCATTGTAAAAATGGTATAAATAATATCAGCGCACTTTTGCAAGAATATTAGACTCCAGTTGATGTGTATCGGACGCATAGTACGATTTTTTTACACTTAAACATCGGCCAAAATCGAACATTTTCGCTACTTTGCGCTCAGTTTCAAGGTACTTGTCATAGTGAAACCAGTCAAAATTATCTCTTTCTGTAATATATCATCTATGCTATAAAATGAGACTAAGAAAATGAGAATACAACAATAAATACCATACGAAAATAGACTGCAAAGTCGTCGTTTTAAAACAAAAACACGGTCATTTTTTTCCCCCTCATTATGCACTGGTGCAGGAATTTTTTTATACTGCGCATACCGACCGCACAGACCCATTCTATCGCATCTAGGCCTAACAGCCCGTTTCTGCTTGATTTGAGGGAGCTAGAATTTAGGCGTACTAGTACGTCAATAACCACAGGGTGTAAGCCGTACTAGTACGACCAAAACCCCGAAAGGGTTAAACAAGGCTTCATCCTTCATCTTGCTTCCTCCACTAAAGATCTCTAGGCACAGGTTACACATCCATTGATGGCTGCCTCCTCAATGTCAACAATTAGTCACAACCAGTCATGTAGACAGCCTGACTGTCTGCATAGACAGCCCATGCTGTCTGCCAGCTGAGTTCATATTTCGTGCCATGCTAGTTTCCATAGTATTCCGCCAGAGGGCAAGCCTCGTAGGCGTACCCACGTCTACCAGACCCGCCCTGGCCCACTCTTGGCGCCTAGACAACAGTCAGTCAACAGGCCTACTCCTCTCCCTCTCGCACGGCACATGGCCCTGGGCCATGGCCACAGACACGCAGCCTGTACTCGCACCTTTATTACAAATAAAGTAAGAAGCCTCCGAAGCCTTATCATTTCAACCACGCCTCCAAGAACACTGCAAATAACATATCGTTATAAATGGTGACAGCGGTGCCTCGCAGCAGTTGTGTCGAGGGGAGGAAGAGGACTGAAGTTTGTCTTTCAATTCATCAGCCTACACAAGAAGCATCCGTCTCTCGACGAGTTATCCTGATGTCGTGTCTGCAAATCTCAGCGTCCAGACACAGGTACAAGCAGGATTCAGGCCGAAATTTGTCTAATTCTCCGAGAAATGGCGTCACTGACTTCACGCCACAGCGTCCCATGCTGTTTCTCTGTCACGTGCTCAGTCTTGCCAGCATGTTCTGCTGTTGTTGTTCAGCTCAGCACAACTATTTCAGCACTTCAGAGGTGAGTTAGTGGTGATTTCAGCGTCTAGTGTGAGTGTTCCTCTCCGAGTTTGTGGGTAGGTGGGAATGGCCGGGTTCCTCGCCTCTCACCCAGACACTCACGCTCGCCCTAGTGTACGCCGCCACACACCATACACCACTCACTGCCCACTCCCTCTATGCTGTTTTCTGTGAATTTCCTTGTGAATTCTTGCCAGAACTGTGTATCCGAGTGTCCGAGGCCACTCGAAGCCACGTGTGACCAAGCCACGTGATCAGCACGCCATGTGGGTAAGCCAGATCCCAAGCACGCTGTGATCTGCGCCCACATCAACCCATGACGTCACCACCATGCTGCTGACATCACGATGCTGCCGACTCCACGACGTCACTCCACTGATGTCACTTCGCGATGTCACCCCATGACATCCATCATCATGTCACTCCAAAACGTCACCCACGATGTTGCCTGACGTTCCTCGCGACGTCTGCTGACGTCACTCGCGATGTCACGCCTGATATCACCCATATGATGTCCCGAGTGCTGTAGTTTCACCGTGTGCATTTTATTTTCATTGTTTTTCGAATAGTTTGAGAGAAGATACAAGTCGAGTGTTCATTAATTATTCCTCTCAGTGTTCTCACATGTTCGAGTATTGCTTAGTGACGATTTTTATACAGAAAAGCGTCATTTGCTAGTAAGCCATGTTGTACCACATGTGTAGTATGTGTGCAGTTTTCTCGTGTGTCCTATGTAGCACCTGTGTGTTACTTTGTCACCCTGTGTGTGACCAGCGCCCCGCACGCTTGACAGCTGACATTTGTCAGTCCAGGCGTCAGTTACGAGCGTTCGAGCGCCTTGTACAGAAAGCTCTTATTGTTCGCCGCTCGTAGATGCCTTTGCTGAATCGTACCCGCGACGATTCTCCCATAGAGACCGTTCCACTTCACCTCCAAGACCGTCAGTCCAGTTATTGCAGATGACCAGTCTGGGGACGCTTACACTGCCCTTTGCTGTAACTTCTACTGTCGAGAGATGTCACTCGCCAAGCCGCAGTTAAGCCTGTTGGCAGGCGACTGTCAGCCTCGTGTCACAGCTTCAGTGAGCAGCCTGCACAAAGATGATGTCACTGACTGCTAGCCCACTCACTGCAGTATGGTGTATGCTGTTACGACCTCCAGATGTTTCGCCGAGTCGTCCTGTCACGACTCATGCCACACTCGCCAGCAGTGACAGCTCCAGCGACAGTACCAGTCGAGGAATGTCCTCCTGAGTCGCTTGCCAGTCCTGTCCTGTTGTGACTACTGACGACGCCTCACTCGAGGGCACCAGCAGTTGTGCCCCAGTTGAGTGAACCCCTGCAGCGACTACTACGATGTCTGCTTCACCTCCCAGAGGAGACCGTACCCTGTTACGTCACAGCTCATATCTCCCATGTTGCAGTATGTATCCAGACGCAGGAAGGCGTGCAGTGCTGCATCGACGCTCACTGCCTTAGACCACGAAGCACACCGTTTTTTTCTTCCCTCTCTGGAGGAAGTTTTTTTTTCTATGTCCATATGTTTATGTATATATGTATTTTTCTTTCGTGTTCTGTGACCTGTTCTTGCGAGAGAGAGAGACCAGAGTTTTTTTTTAATGCCATTCATGGTCGGGACGACCATGGGTAGCGTGACCGAGCGATGTAGACAGCCTGACTGTCTGCGTAGACAGCCCATGCTGTCTGCCAGCTGAGTTCATATTTCGTGCCATGCTAGTTTCCATAGTATTCCGCCAGAGGGCAAGCCTGGTAGGCGTACCCACGTCTACCAGACCCGCCCTGGCCCACTCTCTCTTGGCGCCTAGACAACAGTCAGTCAACAGGCCTACTCCTCTCCCTCTCGCACGGCACATGGCCCTGGGCCATGGCCACAGACACGCAGCCTGTACTCGCACCTTTATTACAAATAAAGTAAGAAGCCTCCGAAGCCTTATCATTTCAACCACGCCTCCAAAACGCCAAATAACACATCGTAATAGTCATGTCCGAGCTTGTGGAATACTGGTGTTGCATCTGCAAGAACTGCTTGTTCTTTTGCAAAATGTCAAACAAGTTGGAGATCATTTCTGAACAGCTCCTGTACTCAGCTATTTTTTTTTCCCCAGCTCACAGTACCTGCTGTAGAGTTCTCAGAACCCACTATCTGGTTTACATGTTTTCCTCCAGATACTTAGACACCTGTGGTAGCCTTGGCACCGACACTGATGGTGAGTATCTTCTCCTGGTGATGAAACCTGGTGCACAAGTCTAACCAAAACAGTAAATAGTCCTGAGCCAAGGATGTTCATATTAGGCTTCCCTAGGAGCCAAACAGCTGGGAGCTTTTTATCATTGCTACTGCCATGTTATTTAGGTTTTAATACCTGAAAATGGAAGTTAAAAATGTCTACCTTATCAATTTAGGAAAACTCGGCTCCCACAAACATAACAAAATGAATTGTTGAAATAAGCCTAGATAAAATATGAACACCTGTTACTCAATATTCTCAACTATCTCAAATTAAATCCTTTGAACAAGTACTATTGGCCTTTGTCCACAGACAGCTTACTCAAGGCTAAGTGAAAATGAAGAGTTGCAAGGCAGAATAGAATAAGCACCAAATTCAAACAATGAAGAAAAATGTAGATATGGAGGTAAGAGACTAAAGTTACTATACAGTGGTACCTCGGTTTACGATGGTCCCCAAACTCGCCCTTTTATGCAAGTTTATTTTTTTAAATGCTTTTGTAAGTGTATTTTGGGGGTCTAAAAGTACTAGTCTATTTTACATTATTCCTTATGGGGATAAATTCGTTTGGTAATGGCACTTGAACAGCATTCTCGAACGAAAAAATATCGTTAACCAAGGTACCACTATTTTGTTATGGGGCTCTGAGCCAAATTTACAGACACAGAAGACAATAGCTACACATTCTCACAATAGATGAATTATTAAAAAATAGAGTTGTTCTCTTATCTGGGTTTTGGCCATGGTGGTGCTTATTCTTTTCTTCTATGCAATGCCTCAAATAATGAAAAGAAAAAGATTTACTCGATTACTGGAATCTTTGCTTATACTGAACTTAGAAGCTGTACAGTCTTGAAGTTTTAAATGTTAACACAATCCTCCAGTTTAGGATGTAGTATAATATAACTTTAGACAATACGAGTACTATTTTGATTAAAGGTTATGACATGATAAAGAAGGCTCTTCTGCAATCAGTAGCCAGGTACACTAATTTACCCTCACCATAATAAATACCCTAAGATCACAAGATGTCAATTCATGATCATACCACTTGGGCAAGATGGACGACATCCAGTGTAAAATTTGTTTGCAATAGAAATCCCAAGATATAGGTGGCAATTTTTCAACAGCAATTAGTTTTTTTTTAACCTTTTGAGGGTCCAAGAATTTAAAAAAAAAAAATTATGAAATGGTTGAGAATCTTACTGCGTCAGCGATATTTATGCATTTGGCAATTTTTTCCACCAACTCCTATTTTAGGCCAATTACATTATTCTAGTCAACAAAATTCTTAGCTATTTTGCTAGTATTTCTTCTATTTTATCGATACAGCACAAGAAATTGCCAAATCAACTATTTCGACTACCCAATAAAGTGATCAGAAATTGGTAATTTTGCCAATTTCACAGTTCCAAATATACCAATTTCAAAATAGGGTCCACAATAAACAATGAAGGCATTTCTGACACTAAAGCAACATTTCCTCTGTTTATTAGTTATTTTTTATTTAAAGAATTTTTATTCACACCCAAAAAATAGAGGATTTACTGTTAAGCAATATTCGAATATATAAATAATATCAGAGCATTCATGAACGTATATTAGACCTACCAGTTGATGTGTATTGGATGTGTGACATCATTTGTTTACTCCTGAACATTGGCAAAAATCGAACATTTCCGCTACTTTGAGCACAATTTAAAGCTATTTTCAGTACTAAAATCAATCAAAATCATCTATATTTCTGTAAGATATCTTCCATCCTATGAAATAAGACCAAGAAACTGCAAATATAACGGTAAAAACTATACAAAAATACACCGTAAAGTTGATGTTTTAATCCAAAAACAGTCACTTTTTTTTTCATACACAGCGTGCTGCAAGATTTGTTTTATATGGTGCACACTTACCACAGATCCATTCTCTCATGTCTAAGCCGAAATTTACCGCTCACAGCTTTTCTGAGTGAGCCGAGCTCATGACGCAGATCTATGGTTTGGACCCTCAAAGGGTTAATGAAGTAACTTCAATGAGCAGAAGAGTAATCCACATGTGCAGCAATTTGGTATTTTTGCTGAAATGTTTCTTTTGCTCAGCAGGGTTTTCTTTCTAGTCAAAATACAGACACAGTAAAAGTTATGGAGATGTAGATACAAGATGATTAGTTCCTCAGCCTTCATCAAGGCTATGGAGCTGAACACGCCCCAAGGTTGAAGGAATGACCACCTCAAAAATACTACTATTCCAGGCTGAAGGACTGATCGCCTCATATCTACTTCTCAGTATTATACTCTACCATTAATAAAAAAAAACTGAGTCTTGTACGTAAATTATCTTACAAAGGCGACCCGAAACTAGCATCAGAATTTGCATTCACTTTAATGTGCTTTTTAAAAAAAAACATGTTTTAAAAATTGTATTTACTTTAAAACAATAACTAAAATCAAAAAAAATATTGGACTGTGCTGTCAGCCTGCCACTTAGTGAATGTATAATCTGCATTTTGAATAAATCAGTCAAATCTGTAATTAGCATACATGAAGTACAACCAATAGGCAAAATTTCTATTTTATACCTCACAGTCATATCATCCAATGTTACTGAAATTAATCAAACTTCACACACCGAAGGGGCAAAAGACAGCTACCACTAAACATGCTTTGGTCACTAATTTTTTGTTAAGAAAAAACCTAATTTGAGGTGGACCATGGGTACCCTTTTCAAAATCTGGATTTTCATTTTTTTTTTTTTTACCATAATGTATAGCATGGGCCACCCTAATATGTACTGTATGTATACACAAAGTGAATAAATAGATATACAAATACAAAAATACATATACAAACACAGTTGTACATACATCATTAAATTTCAATTGCTAAGCACACTGGCCACTTCCCACTAAGGCAGGATGATCCTAGAAAGGAAATCATTCATAATAACAGATCTAGACTACATAGATTCTGAAAAATGCATCAGCCAAAAAAGTCAGTATGTGGATGAAATCTGGAATCCAATAACTATAAATAATTAAAATGAATTTAATAACATTAATTCTATACATAAAAGTAAATAACATTATATATTTGCATCCAATAAGCTCAAATCTATAGTTAACTGATTTCCCCCCATTTCATCTACATATTGCATTTAATTCTTTTTCTAGGAAAAAAAAAGAATTGAAGTGTATCAACATAGAAAAGTCTTAGTGAGCAGGCTTTCACACCACAGAAGTATACCCTGAGTATATTGCTGGAATTCTCTCTCACCCACTTGTTCAACATTCTTGTTGCCTGCCAATGTAGAAATCTACTCTCATTCAAGGTTGTAATTAGTAGGCCTCACCTGATGATGGAGCAAGATTTGGTGTAATCTCTTAGTTACTTCATCACTAACATTGTGAAGACCATCAATAGTGCCATAATTACTGCCTCTACTGCTGTCACCACCATTACCAAACCTGTAAAATAATCAATCTGAGTACCACATGAAAACTTTTCAAACTTTTTATAGAGAATGGAGTCAGTGTACCCTTGCTAATACAGTAGACCATAATGTCTCCACCTAATGCGTTTCTGCCTGTTCACCATGCATTTTTTTTATTTCCTCTCTTTGCTCTGGAGGTTCCTACCTTTTGCAGCAATTTTACCCATCTCCACCTTGCACTCTGCTGTGGCCAGCCATCACAGTGGCACAGATGGGTCAATTTTCCTCCCCATCACAAGCCTCTCATGTTGTAAGGAAGACCTAGCTTTGTTTACACCAAACCCTCTTGCCTCCCACCCACGCCACCACTAGTTGCCTCTCCTCACTTAGCGACGTACTCGTTTACCGACCGCTCTGACTTACGAGCAGTTCTCCAACCATTATGCAAACCTATGTATATTAGAGCTAATTTCCTCTATTCTGTTTATTACAGTATACAGTACACTACTGTATAAACATTTAAAAATATACCAGAAATGTTATAAATGGTGCAAAGGTGACATTAAAAAAATATCTGAAGATGATTGACACAAACTCACTACTAGTATAGTATAGTATGCTCCTCAATGACCAATTCGCTTACCGACCTACTCTTAGGAATGGAACCCCATCGTTAAGCAAGAGGCTATATTATTCAATTTCCTATCTTTTTTATCACCCTGTCATGTCTATATTACCCCTTTCACTGTCAAGACCCCTGCTCACAAACTTGCTCCCAGTGTCAAAAATTTTTAAAAAATATATTTTTTCTTATGAAGTGATATAGAATATTTTCCAGATGGTAATGACAAAAATATGAAATCTGATTGAAAACTTATGGAATTACACTCGCACGAAGTTAGCAGTCTCAGTGATATTTATGCATCAGCGATTTTGCCCACTTTGAGCCCTATTTTCAGCCAATTCCACTGTTCTAGTAGACAGAACTCGGCTATTTTGCTAGAACTCCATTTGTTCTATCGATTGAGTACAAGAAACTGCCCATTTACCAACTTCAATTACCCAATAATGATCAGAAATTGGTATTTGGCCAATTTCACTCAATTCAAGTATGACCAATTTCAAAATAGGGTCCAGAATTAACAATACAAACATTCCTAACACTAAAATAACATTTTCTCTGTTCATCAGTCACGTCTCCAGGCCCCTCTTATATTACTCTTTTTCTTTCCATTTTGAATTTTTATTCACACAAAAATAGTTTTTTTTAAACCATAAATGAGGGACCAATATGAAAACAATATAGAAGGGGGGTAATAACCAGAGAACAATCCCAAAAGCACCATCAATCCTTTTAGCCTGATA
>WNWK01006220.1:87500-108792 GCA_009830355.1 Cherax destructor | reverse complement strand
TTTTTTTGTTGTTGTTTTTTTTGTTTTTTTTTTTTGGGGTGTTTTTTGTTGGTTTGGTTTTTGTGCCCCTTTGTTGTTGTGTTTGGGTTTGTTTTGTTTTGTTTTGTTGTTTTTTGTTGTTTATGTTTATTTTGTTCATGTGTGTGGTGTGTTTGGGGGTTTTGTGTTTGGTGGGTTGTTGTTGTTTGTTTGAGTTTTGTTGGTTGTGTGGGTTTGGGTGTGTTTTGGGTTGGTGTGTGGGTTGGTTTTTTGTGTGGTGTGGTTGTGTTTGGTTTGTGGGGGTTGTGGGTTTTGTGTTGTTGGTGGTTTGGGATGTGTGGTGTTTTTGGGTGTTTTTTTGGTTTTGGGTTGTGGTTTGGGGGTGGTGTTGTTGGTTTTTTGGGGTTTTTTTGTTTGTGGTGGGGTGGGGGTTGGTTGTGGGGTTGGGGGCCGCCCGTTTTGTTTTTTTGGGGGGTTTGGTTTTTGGGTTTGGGGTTTTTTTTTTTTTGGGGAAAGGGGTTGGGTGTTTTTGGTTGTTTTTTTTGGGGGTTTTGGTTGTTGTGGGGGTTTTTGGGCCCTGCCTCGCCGTGTGGGTTGTTGGGGGTTGTTTTTGGGGTTTTGTTTTGTGTGTTTTGTTTTGGGTTGGTTGTGTTTTTGTGTGGGGTGTGTGTTTGGGTTGTTTTTTGTTTTTTGTGTTGTGTGATGGTAGGTTTGTGGGTTTCCCCTTAAGTGTTTGTGTTGTGTTTTTTTGGGGGTTTTTTTTGTTTTTTTGCTTGATAATATGTGTGACATGTGTCTGTGTTTATGTAGTTTTTTCCCTTTTTAAAATTGGAATCTTTGTGTTTACCACCTAATTGTGTTCAGGTGAAGATTGTTGTTATGGGCACAAGTCCTCTGCCCTCTCTCGGACCCAGGAAGATGTTATCTGGCCCATCGCCTTCCCCAAAGGGATCTACTTTCCATAGCAGTTTTTTCACCTCATCCTCGGTTGTGTGCATTGTGTCCAGCACTTGCTGGTGCACCTTACTCTCTTGGTTTGTGTGTGTATGTGTGTGTGTGTATGCATGTGTGTGTGTGTGTGTGTGTGTGCGTGCGTGTTTTCTCAAAAAACATGAAAGACATTACTCATCCCTCAGTTGAGATCGTACCTTAACATCAAACTGCTCGCCAATTTATCAACAGTACAGGATAAATTTGCCTGCCAAACTTTCTAAAAAGTTGTAAATCGCTCCGAGTGACATACCATCACTCACAGCACAGAAATTTGTGTTGGTTCAGCGCCGGGTCAGGCATTTTCAAAGTGATTTCCATTTTTCCCAATCAATCAGCATGTTTTCTGTGTGTGTGTGTGTGTGTGTGTGTGTGTGTGTGTGTGTGTGTGTGTGTGTGTGTGTACCTAGTGTGTTCTCTCAGTGTATGTATACGAGAGGTGTGTGTCTCCCAACATATACAAACCAAGAGAGGTGTATATCACTATATACACACCAAGAGAGGTGTATATCACTATATACACACTGTATACACTGTGTATATCACTATATACACACTGTATACACTGTGTATATCACTATATAAACAGACATTAACACTGGAAAATAATCACATCAAGAACCATCCTGTGTAACTCAGAGTTACAGTATTACTGAAAATTATAACAATTATAACGAATATCGTCAAGATGATTTTCGTGTGATATCGAGAGAACCACAGTGTCGTGTGATGACGAGAACCACAGTGTCGTGTGATATAGAGAACCACAGTGTCTGTGATATGAGATACCACAGTGTCGTTGATAAGACACGTGTTGTGTTATATCGAGAACCCATGTTGTGATACAGACCACATTCGTGGAAAGAGAACCACAGGCTATACAGAACCACATGTCGTATATCGAGAGTTACAGTGTTACTGAAAATGAAAACCCAAGTGTTTGGAACCGAGAACTCAGTGTCGTGTGATATAGAGAACCACAGTGTCGTGTGATGACGAGAACCACAGTGTCGTGTGATATCGAGAACCACAGTGTCGTGTGATATCGAGAACCACAGTGTGTGTGATATCGAGAACCACAGTGTCGTGTGATATCGAGAACCACAGTGTTGTGTTATATCGAGAACCACAGTGTTGTGTTATATCGAGAACCACAGTGTTGTGTGATATCGAGAACCACAGTGTCGTGTGATATCGAGAACCACAGTGTCGTGTGATATCGAGAACCACAGTGTCGTGTGATATCGAGAACCACAGTGTCGTGGTGATATCACAACCACATGTGTATATGGAACAATGTGGTTAACAAACCAGTGGTGGAACAAGGTGTGTTAATCACCATGGCTGAAAACCCACATGTGTTAACACCAGTGTGTGATACAGAACCACAGTGCTGGATATGAGAACCACAGTGTCGTGTAGATCATGCTGGAACAAGTAGTTAACACCATGTGTGTACGAACACAGTGACAGTGTAACACCATGGCTGGAACAATGTACAGTTAACACAATGTACGTGTGGAACAATGTCGTTTCCATGTGGAACAATGTCAGTTAAATGTAAAACACAGTGTGCTGGAATCAGAACCCATGTGTGTACAGTTAACACCATGTGCTGTCGAAACAATGTGTGTACAGAACACCATGGCTGGAACAATGTGCATTAAACCAAGTGTGTGAACAGAACAGTACAGTGTCACGTGGATCGAGAACTTACAGTGTGTGTATATCGAGAACCACAGTTAACCTGTGAAAATATCGAGAACACATGGCTGGAACGATGTACAGACACTGTGTGTGAACGAAGCAACACCATGGCTGGAACAATGTACAGTTAACACCATGCTGGAACAATGTACAGTTAACACCATGTGAACTGAGAACAATGTACAGTTAACACCATGCTGGAAATGACAGAACACCATGGTGAACAAGTAGTAACACCATGGCTGGCAAGTACAGTAACACCATGGCTGACAATGTACAGTTAACACCATGGCTGGAATCAGAACACATGTGAACAGTTAACACCATGGCTGGAACAAGTACATAACACACCAATGTCGGCTGGAACAATGTACAGTTAACACCATGGCTGGAACAATGTACAGTTAACACCATGGCTCAGCGAACACCATGGCTGAACAATGTACAGTTAACACCATGGCTGGAACAATGTACAGTTAACACCATGGCTAGAACAATGTACAGTTAACACCATGGCTGGAACAATGTACAGTAACACCATGCTGACATGTACAGTTAACACCATGGCTGGAATACAAAATGTGACATGCAGTTAACACCATGTAGCTGAACAATTCGAACCATGGCTAAAATGTACAAACACATGGCTGGAACAATGTACAGTTAACACCATGGCTGAACAATGTACAGTTAACACCATGCTGAAACAATGTACAGTTAACACCATGGCTGAACAATGTACAGTTAACACCATGGCTGGAACAATGTACAGTTAACACCATGGCTGAACAATGTACAGTTAACACCATGGCTGGAACAATGTACAGTTAACACCATGGCTGGAACAATGTACAGTTAACACCATGGCTGGAACAATGTACAGTTAACACCATGGCTGGAACAATGTACAGTTAACACCATGGCTGGAACAATGTACAGTTAACACCATGGCTGAACAATGTACAGTTAACACCATGGCTGAACAATGTACATTAACACCATGGCTGAACAATGTACAGTTAACACCATGGCTGGAACAATGTACAGTTAACACCATGGCTGAAACAATGTACAGTTAACACCATGGCTGGAACAATGTACAGTTAACACCATGGCTGGAACAATGTACAGTTAACACCATGGCTGGAACAATGTACAGTTAACACCATGGCTGGAACAATGTACAGTTAACACCATGCTGGAACAATGTACAGTTAACACCATGGCTGGAACAATGAACAGTTAACACCATGGCTGAACAATGTACAGTTAACACCATGGCTGGAACAATGTACAGTTAACACCATGGCTGGAACAATGTACAGTTAACACCATGGCTGGAACAATGTACAGTTAACACCATGGCTGGAACAATGTACAGTTAACACCATGGCTGGAACAATGTACAGTAACACCATGGCTGGAACAATGTACAGTTAACACCATGGCTGGAACAATGTACAAACACCATGGCTGGAACAATGTACAAACACCATGGCTGGAACAATGTACAGTTAACACATGGCTGGAACAATGTACAGTTAACACCATGGCTGGAACAATGTACAGTTAACACCATGGCTGGAACAATGTACAGTTAACACCATGGCTGGAACAATGTACAGTTAACACCATGGCTGGAACAATGTACAAACACCATGGCTGGAACAATGTACAAACACATGGCTGGAACAATGTACAAACACCATGGCTGGAACAATGTACAGTTAACACCATGGCTGGAACAATGTACAGTTAACACCATGGCTGGAACAATGTACAAACACCATGGCTGGAACAATGTACAGTTAACACCATGGCTGGAACAATGTACAAACACCATGGCTGGAACAATGTACAGTTAACACCATGGCTGGAACAATGTACAAACACCATGGCTGGAACAATGTACAGTTAACACATGGCTGGAACAATGTACAGTTAACACCAGGGTCTGGAACAATGTACAGTTAACACCATGGCTGGAACAATGTACAGTTAACACTATGGCTGGAACAATGTACAGTTAACACCATGGCTGAACAATGTAAAACATAGCTGAACATGTACAGTTAACACCATGGCTGGAACAATGTACAGTAACACCATGGCTGGAAACAATGTACAGTTAACACTATGGCTGGAACAATGTACAGTTAACACCATGGCTGGAACAATGTACAGTTAACACCATGGCTGGAACAATGTACAGTTAACACCATGGCTGGAACAATGTACAGTTAACACTATGGCTGGAACAATGTACAGTTAACACCATGGCTGGAACAAGTACAGTTAACACCATAGCTGGAACAATGTACAGTTAACACCATGGCTGGAACAATGTACAGTTAACACCATGGCTGGAACAATGTACAGTTAACACCATGGCTGGAACAATGTACAGTTAACACCATGGCTGGAACAATGTACAGTTAACACCATGGCTGAAACAATGTACAGTTAACACAATGGCTGGAACAATGTACAGTTAACAATATGGCTGGAACAATGTACAGTTAACACCATGGCTGGAACAATGTACAGTTAACACCATGGCTGGAACAATGTACAATTAACACTATGGCTGGAACAATGTACAGTTAACACCATGGCTGGAACAATGTACAAACACCATGGCTGGAACAATGTACAGTTAACACCATGCCTGGAACAATGTACAGCTAACACCATGGCTGGAACAATGTACGGTTAACACCATGGCTGGAACAATGTACAGTTAACACCATGGCTGGAACAATGTACAGTTAACACCATGGCTGAAACAATGTACAGTTAACACATGGCTGGAACAATGTACAGTTAACACATGGCTGGAACAATGTACAGTTAACACCATGGCTGGAACAATGTACAGTTAACACCATGGCTGAACAATGACATAACACTGGCTGGAACAATGTACAGTTACACATCTACATGGCTGGAACAATGTACAGTTAACACCATGGCTGGAACAATGTACAGCTAACACATGGCTGGAACAATGTACGGTTAACACCTATGGCTGGAACAATGTACAGTTAACACCATGGCTGGAACAATGTACAGTTAACACCATGGCTGGAACAATGTACAGTTAACACTATGGCTGGAACAATGTACAGTTAACACCATGGCTGGAACAATGTACAGCTAACACCATGGCTGGAACAATGTACGGTTAACACCATGGCTGGAACAATGTACAGTTCACACCATGGCTGGAACAATGTACAGTTAACACCATGGCTGGAACAATGTACAGCTAACACCATAGCTGGAACAATGTACGGTTAACACTATGGCTGGAACAATGTACAGTTAACACTATGGCTGGAACAATGTACAGTTACCACCATGGCTGGAACAATGTACAGTTAACACCATGGCTGGAACAATGTACAAGTAATCCTCAAATTGTCCCAAGAGGTGCTCTGAAGACAGGGAGGAAACAAGACAGACAGAGGCAGTAAAACAAGCAACAACGTTTCGCTCAGTTCAAAGAATAATGTAGAAAATTGTTCACATCTCTACGAAGGGGCGAAACGTTGTCTCTGTGAAAGCTTCTTCTCAAACGTTGTGGTGATAAAGACACATGTGCGACAGTTAGGTGTCTTTATTGCGAAACGTTTCGCCCACAGAGTAGGCTTCTTCAGTGGATGACAGAGGAGGGAGTAGAGATGCAGAAACGAGGTAGTCAGTCCCATCAGTTTCGTAGACGCGAGACCAGAGAGTGTGAGAGGCAACACAAGCACTGGACGCGAGACCAGAGAGTGAGAGAGGCAACACAAGCACTGGACGCGAGACCAGAGAGTGAGAGAGGCAGCACAAGCACTGGACGCGAGACCAGAGAGTGTGAGAGGCAGCATAAGCACTGGACGCGAGACCAGAGAGTGTGAGAGGCAGCACAAGCACTGGACGCGAGACCAGAGAGTGTGAGAGGCAGCATAAGCACTGGACGCGAGACCAGAGAGTGTGAGAGGCAGCACAAGCACTGGACGCGAGACCAGAGAGTGTGAGAGGCAGCACAAGCACTGGACGCGAGACCAGAGAGTGTGAGAGGCAGCACAAGCACTGGACGCGAGACCAGAGAGTGTGAGAGGCAACACAAGCACTGGGCGCGAGACCAGAGAGTGTGAGAGGCAACACAAGCACTGGACGCGAGACCAGAGAGTGTGAGAGGCAACACAAGTACTGGACGCGAGACCAGAGAGTGTGAGAGGCAGCACAAGCACTGGACGCGAGACCAGAGAGTGTGAGAGGCAGCACAAGCACTAGACGCGAGACCAGAGAGTGTGAGAGGCAGCACAAGCACTGGACGCGAGACCGAGAGAGCAGCACAGCACTGACGGACCAGAGGAGAGGCAACACAAGCACTGGACGCGAGACCAGAGAGTGTGAGAGGCAACACAAGCACTGGACGCGAGACCAGAGAGTGTGAGAGGCAACACAAGCACTGGACGCGAGACCAGAGAGTGTGAGAGGCAACACAAGCACTGGACGCGAGACCAGAGAGTGAGAGAGGCAACACAAGCACTGGACGCGAGACCAGAGAGTGAGAGAGGCAACACAAGCACTGGACGCGAGACCAGAGAGTGAGAGAGGCAACACAAGCACTGGACGCGAGACCAGAGAGTGAGAGAGGCAACACAAGCACTGGACGCGAGACCAGAGAGTGAGAGAGGCAACACAAGCACTGGACGCGAGACCAGAGAGTGAGAGAGGCAACACAAGCACTGGACGCGATACAAACACCAGGAAACTGGCAAAAAACAGTTTTTGAGAGAGCTGGATACAACAAAAACAATGGAACCTGAAAAGTACATTGCCATGGATTCTGAGAGAAGGAGCGGAAGCACTGTATTAACCACTAGTTAAATTCTACAACAGGTCAAGCCACGAAACAGGTAGGGTTAGAACCCATGGCGAGTGAGTCGTAAAACTTCAGGCCAATGCGTAAGCCAATGGATACGGGACACCTGTCAGAGATCTGGAAGACAACACATGTTGCCATTTTAAGAAAGGAGCCAGACAGGATATGTTGAACTACTGACCAGTGTCTCTGACATGCAAACCATGTAGGATATTGTAGAGGATAACCAGGAAAGTGGTAGAGCACTTACAGGACAGCAGTAACAGCCTACTTGATCAGGCCCTGAGCCACATGAGGCCTGGTCATGGACTGGGGCGCGGGGGCGCTGACCCCCGGAATGCCATCCAGGTAGACTCCAGGTAGAAACGGTAATGATGATAATAATAATAATAATAATAATAATAATGTTTAATAATAATAATAATAATAATAATAATAATAATAATAATAATAATAATAATAATAATAATAATATAATATCTTTATGTACTACAAGTACATGTACAAGGTAAAAGTCCTAGTTGACATCAATGATATACTACTATATAGAAAGTCCCTTGTTATGCACAGCATTTCCCGCAAATTAGGTCAGTTTTGTCCCAGGATGCGACCCACACCAGTCGACTAACACCCAAGTACCCATTTTACTGATAGGGAACATGGACAACCAGTATAAAGAAACACGCCCAATGTTTCTACCCTCGCCGGGAATCGAACCCGTACCCTCGCCGTGTGAAGCGAGAGCTTTAGCCACCTGGCCACGGGGCACCGTGGGTTTAGAGATAACAAATGACGTCTGGCAAACTTGTTGTAACTCTATGCAAAAAGTAACACCAATAAGGCAGGAGAGAGAGAGAGAGGTGGACTGCATGTTCTTGGAGTGTAAGAGGGCATTTGATACTGTACCTCATAAGAGTATGGGGAAAAAAAAACTTGAAATGCAGACCAGAATAACATAGAGTGCAGGAGAGTGAACCAATGAGTGCCTTGTTGGAAGAAAGCAAAGAGTGAGTGTATGAGATATGTCATAATGGAACATGTAACAAGCGGGGTTCCGCAAGGATCAGTATTAAGACCTACACTGTTTCTGGGGTATGTGAAAGACACACACACACACACACACACACAACACACACACACACACACACACACACACACACACACACACACACACACACACACAAAATATAAGACCAAGCTTTGATTGACAAGTGCCTTTGACAACTAGTAACCATACATACACACACACATGTGTCCTACGAGGAGAGGTTAAGAGAAATCAACCAGACGACACTGGAGGAATTGACAAGTTGGACAGGGACAGAATGTTCCAGAGATGGGACACAGCAACAAGGGGACACAACTGGAAGTTGAAGACTCAGATGAATCACAGGGATGTTAAGAAGAATTTTCAATCATGGAGTTGTCAAGAAGATGAATAGTCTGGAGAGTGATATAGTGGAGGCAGCACCCATACATAGCTTTAAGAAGAGGTATGATAAAGCTCATGGAGCAGGGTGAGTGACCTAGCAGCGACCAGTGAAGAGGCGGGGCCAGGAACTGTGACTCAACCCCTCCAACCCCAATTAGGTGAGCACAAACACACACACATTAATATCAACATTACATAGCATTTGTGGGGCGATTAATTGAAATGTGACAGTCTTAGTGGTTAATGAGAGGGGAGGAACGCAGCTCTGGTAGGGGGAGGAAGGGAGAGAAATAGGGAGAGAGAGAGAGGGAGGGACAGGCAGGGAGAGGAGACATAGAACGATACGAGATGGAATATCTGAGGGAGATTTGTAATAATAATAATAATAATAATAATAATATAATAATAATAATAATAATAATAATAATAATAATAATAATAATAATAATAATAATAATAATGCCATCTGCTGCTACTGGAGCATAGTGAAACATGACTTGATAAAGCTCTACACAGAGTGAAACACGACTTGATAAAGCTCTACACAGAGTGAAACATGACTTGATAAAGCTCTACACAGAGTGAAACACGACTTGATAAAGCTCTACACAGAGTGAAACACGACTTGATAAAGCTCTACACAGAGTGAAACACGACTTGATAAAGCTCTACACAGAGTGAAACACGACTTGATAAAGCTCTACACAGAGTGAAACACGACTTGATAAAGCTCTACACAGAGCGAAACACGACTTGATAAAGCTCTACACAGAGTGAAACATGACTTGATAAAGCTCTACACAGAGTGAAACACGACTTGATAAAGCTCTACACAGAGTGAAATATGACTTGATAAAGCTCTACACAGAGTGAAACATGGCTTGATAAAGCTCTACACAGAGTGAAACATGACTTGATAAAGCTCTACACAGGGAGAGATATTCCTGGCACATTCCACTTGCTCACTTCCCAGTGGAATGGGCAGCTGTAATGACGCCAAACAGACAGGGGTCGTTAGTAAGGCTTATTAGATCGGAAAATTATGATAAGGTAATTGCTAGTGTTTTTAGACCTCCAAGATTCCGCTGACTAGTCCATTGAACCTCGTGATTTTCTTAACCTGTTGGGCGTCTTAAGCTGATCTGCGGAGCTGGGTAAGCTCTGGGGAAGTGATTGGAAGCTTGATGGGTATTAAGGGTGAGTAGAGATTGATATGTGGCAGGGAAAGTCCACTGAAGACCTTGGAAGAGGAATTTGTTGTTGGGGGTTATAGGGCCCCTCACAGCGTGCACCGTATCGAACCCAGCCTCTCGGTGCAAGGCCAAGCTGGAGGAGGATTGAGGACCGGTGGCTCGTTTGCCAATTGTTCTTAAAGAGTGTCCACTACTCAGAGGGTTATCGAGGCTGTGGCATCTATTTACCATCAAGAATACTAGGGATTAAACTCTCAGCATAGATACACTGAGAGGTGCACAACGAGAGGTGTGTGTATATATGCTGGAGTGTGTGTGCGAAGCCGGCCATGTTTACTTCGCCTTGCTAGGAACTCCAGTGTGCAATACTCGTGTTTGTACGTCGACAGTTATGCATGTCCAAGCTTTAAGTGTATTTTGTGTCATGAGTAAGATACATGTGCAACAGTTAGATATCTTTATTCCGAAACGCTTCGCCTACACAGTGGGCTTCTTCTGTTAATCACCCTTGAAGACGTAGTTTTGAGGTGGTCAGTCCCTCAACCTGGAGAAGAGTTTTGTGTTGGAATCTGTCCATTGTACATGGTTGGTAAGGAGCTGCACCCAGACTGGTCTTAATGCACTCACACCACTGACTCCAGCACAGGTAAGGCAGTGGTCGCTGCTGGCGTGGTCTACTATAGGTGTGAGAGAGGGCGAGGTGGTGTGAATGAGGGAGATAGGGTGTGTAGGAGGAAGAGAAACAGTGTGTGTGTGAAGTAGGGAAAGTGTAAGGGAGCTGTTCACCTGTAATGTAGTTCAAGCAAGTAGGTAAACATAGGTAATGGGCAAAGGGAACTAATAGGGTAACTATGTGAGGTACTTGTCAGCCATTACCTTCCTTCACTGTGTGTGTGTGTGTACTCACCTAATTGTGGTTGCAGGGGTCGATTCACAGCTCCTGGCCACACCTGTTCACTGGTCACTACTAGGTCCACTCTCTTCTTGCTCCATGAGCTTTATCATACCTCTTCTTAAAGCTATGTATGAATCCTGCCTCCAATACATCACTCTCTAGATTGTTCCACTTCCTGACAACTGTGTATGTACTCACCTAGTTGTGGTTGCAGGGGTCGATTTACAGCTCCTGGCCCCGCCTCTTCACAGGTCGCTACAATGTGTGTGTGGGATAGAGAGAGAGAGAGAAAGAGAGAGAGAGTGAGTGATAGAGAGAGAGAGTGAGAGATTGAGAGAGAGAGTGAGTGAGAGAGAGTGAGAGAGAGAGAGAGAGAGTGTGAGTGAGAGAGTGAGAGAGTGAGTAGAGAGAGTGAGTGAGAGAGAGTGAGTGAGAGAGAGAGAAGAGAGAGAGAAGAGAAAAAGAGAAGAGAGAGAGAGAGAGAGAGAGAGAGAGAGAGAGAGAGAGAGAGAGAGAGAGAGAGAGAGAGAGAGAGAGAGAAGAGAGAGAGAGAGAGAAAAGAGAGAGAGAGAGAGGAGAGAGAAGAGAGAGAGAGAGGAGAGAGAGATGAGAGAGAGAGATGAGAAGAGAGAGAGAGAGAGAGATGAGAGAGAGAGAGAGAGAGAGAGAGAGAGAGAGATAGAGAAGAGAATACAGAAAGAAGAACAGATAAAAGAACAAATAACACCATGGTTTCAGCTTTTGTTGCTTTTTTGCAAGCAGAGATATTAAGAAAATACAAAAGGTTGGTTTTATGGCCGTGAACAACAACAACAACAACAATGCTTAAAACAAGTTTGTTAAAAGTTCTGTGTAGAAAATATTTTTTTATAGGAGAAAACACACACACACACACACACACAGTAGCGGCCAGTGGCCAGTGGTCCAGTAGCGGCCAGTGAAGAGGCGGGGCCAGGAGCTATGACTCGACCCCTGCAACCACAACTAGGTGAGTACAGGGACACAACCAGAGTGAGAGGTGAAGATGAACCAGCAAGACTGGACCTTGTATTCACCCTGAACAGCTCAGATATTGAAGACATAACACACGAGAGCCCCCTGGGAGCCAGTGACCATATGGTGCTTAGCTTTGAGTACATTGTAGAGCTACAGGTGGAGAGGGAAAAACGGTACAGAAAGAGACAAACCAGATTTTAAAAGAGGGAACTACACAGGCATGAGGAATTTCCTGCAGGAGGTTCAGTGGGAAAGGGAAATGGACGGACAGACAATAAATGAAATGATGGAATACGTAGGGGCAAAGTGCAAGGAGGCAGAGGAACGGTTTATACCCAGAGAAAAAAGATTAAACGGGAAGGCCAGAAAGAGCCCCTGGTTTTCCCAAAGGTGCAGGGAGGCAAAGACTCAGAGTGTCAGAGAATGGAAAAGGTACAGAAGGCAAAGAACCCAAGTAAACAAAGAGATTAGTAGAAGAGCTAGAAACGAGTATGCACAAGTACGGAGGGAGGCACAGAAACAGTACGAAAACGACATAGCATCGAAAGTTAAGTCCGACCCAAAACTGATGTTCAGTCACATCAGAAGGAAGACAACAGTCAAGGACCAGGTGATAAGGCTGAGGAGAGAAGATGGGGAACTCACAAGTAACGATCAAGAGGTATGTGAGGAGCTCAACTTGACGTTTAGGGAAGTATTCACAGTGGAGGAAGGAAGGCAGCTGGGTAGACAGGACGGGGTGCGTCACCAACAAGGGATGTATCAAGGGCTAGAGGGCATACACACAACTGAGGAGGAAGTGAAGCAGTTACTCAGTGACCTTGATACCTCAAATGCGATGGGTCCGGACAATATCTCCCCGTGGGTTCTTCGGGAAGGAGCTGAGGTACTGAGTGTGCCACTTACCATAATATTCAACACATCCCTTGAAAATGGGCAGATACCTGAGGTATGGAAGAAGGCCAACGTAGTCCCCATCTTTAAAAAAGGAGACAGAAAATAGGCACTAAACTATAGACCGGTGTCACTTACATGTATAGTGTGCAAAGTCCTGGAGAAAATCATCAGGAAAAGAATGGTGGAGCACCTCGAGCTGAACAGGATAATAAACACCAGACAGCACGGATTCCGGGAAGGCAAATCCTGTGTAACAAACCTCCTAGAGTACTATGATAAAGTAACAGAGGTTAGGCAAGAGAGAGAAGGGTGGGTTGATTGCATTTTCCTGGACTGAACAAGCATGTATAACAGGAAGGGCACTGGAATGGATCAGTGAATACCTCACAGGGAGGCAACAACGGGTCATGGTGCGTGATGAGGTATCACAGTGGGCGCCTGTGACGAGCGGCGTACCGCAGGGGTCAGTCCTAGGACCAGTGTTATTCTTGGTACGTATATGTAAATGACATGACGGATGGGATAGACTCAGAAGTGTCTCTGTTCGCAGATGATGTGAAATTAATGAGGAGAATCACATCGGAAGAGGACCAAGCAGGACTTCAAACAGACCTGGACAAGCTTGACATCTGGTCTAGCAACTGGCTTCTCGAATTCAATCCCACCAAATGCAAAGTCATGAAGATCGGAGAAGGGCAAAGAAGACCGCTGACAGAGTACAGGCTAGGCGGGCAAAGGCTACAAACCTCGGCAAAGGAGAAAGACCTTGGGGTGAGTATAACGCCAAGCACGTCTCCGGAGGCACACATCAACCAGATAACCGCGGCAGCATATGGGCGACTGGCAAACCTAAGATTAGCGTTCAGTTACCTTAACAAGGAATCGTTCAAGACACTGTACACCGTGTACGTCAGGCCAATACTAGAATATGCAGCACCAGTCTGGAACCCACACCTGGTCAAGCACGTAAAGAAACTAGAGAAAGTGCAAAGGTTTGCGACAAGGTTAGTTCCACAACTCAGGGGTCTGTCCTATGAGGATAGGTTGAGGGAAATAGGACTAACAACACTGGAGGAAAGAAGGGTCAGAGGAGACATGATAACGACATACAAAATAATGCGGGGAATCGACAAGGTAGACAGTGACAGGATGTTCCAGAGAGGGAACACAGAATCAAGGGGACACAACTGGAAGCTGAAGACTCAGATGAGTCAAAGGGATGTTAGGAAGCATTTCTTCAGCCACAGAGTAGTCAGGAAGTGGAATAGTCTAGAGAAAGATATAGTGGAGGCAGGAACCATACATAGTTTTAAGACGAAGTATGATAAAGCTCATGTAGCAGGGAGAGCAGAGACCCAGTAGCGGACAGCGAAGAGGCGGGGCCAGGAGCTGAGTCTCGACCCCTGCAACCACAATTAGGTGAGTACACACACACACACACACTCACACTATCTAACACACGCGCGCTGAGTTTATAATTGGGACCATGTTTCGCTCTGTGTAGAGCTTTATCACGTCATATTTCGCTCTGTGTAGAGTTCCATACCTGGAGGTTTCGGGGGTCAACGCCCCCGCGGTCCAGTCTGTGACTAGAGTTACACCATAACTCCCTAAAACTCCACACTTGTAAGGACCAGCCTGGCCACCACATACACTTGTGAGGACCAGCCTGGCCACCACATACACTTGTGAGGACCAGCCTGGCCACCACATACACTTGTGAGGACCAGCCTGGCCACCACATACACTTGTGAGGACCAGCCTGGCCACCACATACACTTGTGAGGACCAGCCTGGCCACCACATACACTTGTGAGGACCAGCCTGGCCACCACATACACCTCACACAGGTCCCTGACAGGAATATCGCTGTTCAGTTGAACGTATCATCTACGTCTAAGTTCAAATGGTGTCGTTCAGGAGAACGAGATACACTCAGCTCTCCTGTGGAGCTCCGCTGTCTTGTGCGATTTGTTATGGTAAATGTTATTTGGAACAGCACCTTGAGACACGAATCAAGAGTGAACAGGCGTTCGTAGAACAAGTTGGTCAATTTTAAGTGAGCGTTCAGAGTCACATTTACCAAGGAAAATCACTGAGTATAGAGAGCAGGAGCTTTACGCACTCACTCTCCCACACCCTCACACACTCTCCCACACCCTCACACACTCTCCCACACCTCACACACTCTCCCACACACTCACACACTCTCCCACACCCCTCACACACTCTCCCACACACTCACACACTCTCTAATACCCTCACACATTCACCTTCACACATTCTCCCACACACTCACACACTCTCCCACACCCCTCACACACTCTCCCACACCCTCACACACTCTCCCACACTCTCCCACACCCTCACACACTCTCACACACTCTCCCACACCCCTCACACACTCTCCCACACACTCACACACTCTCTAATACCCTCACACATTCTCCCACACACTCACACATTCTCCCACACACTAACACACTCTCCCACACCCTCACACTCTCCACCACACCTCTCTAATACCCTCACACATTCTCACACACACACTCTACCACACCCTCACACACTCTCCCACACCCTCCACACTCTCCCCACTCTCCACACCCTCACACCTCACACCTCTCCACACCCTCACACACTCTCCCACCACTCACACCTCTCCACACCCTCACACCACTCTCCCACACCCTCACACCTCTCCCACACCCTCCACACTCTCCCACACTCTCACACCTCTCCACACCCTCACACCTCTCCCACACCCTCACACACTCTTCCACACACCCTCACACACTCTCCACACCCCACATCTCTCCCACACCCTCACACACTCTCCCACACCCTCACCACTCTCCCACACCCTCCACACCTCTCCCACACCTCACCCTCTCCCACCCTCACACTCTCCACACCCTCACCTCTCCCACACCTCACACATCTCCACACCCTCACACACTCTCCCACACCCCTCACACACTCTCCCACACCCTCACACACTCTCCCACCTCTCACTCCACACTCTCCCACCCTCACACACTCTCACACCTCCCACACACCCTCACACACTCACCCTCACACACTCTCCACCCTCCCCACTTCTCCCTCCCTCCTTCCACACCTCCACTCTCCACTCACACATTCTCCCACTCCTCACACCTTTACCTCCTCACACTTCTAATCACCATCATCACATCTCCCTCCTTATTCTGGGGTACTCATCCGTGAATACCACTGAGAATGTCAGTCATTCTTGAAAGACCTACCTTATTTTTCAACAAGTCGGCCGTCTCCCACCAAGGCAGGGTGACCACCGAGGCAGGGTGACCACCGAGGCAGGGTGACCACCGAGGCAGGGTGACCACCGAGGCAGGGTGACCACCGAGGCAGGGTGACCACCGAAATTACTTTCATCATCATTCAACACTTTCACCTCACTCATACATAATCACTCTCTATGCAGAGGCGCTCAGATACGACAGTTTAGAAGTCCCTGCAAACTGCCAATATCCCAAACACCTCCAGGACTCAAGTCCGGCTAACTGGTAAATACCTACGTAACTCCTGGAATTTAGACGAGGGGGATGTGTCACACCCCGCACCTGGGAGATGCTAGAGCGGCGGGTGTCCAATCTACGCACTGATACGTCTTCTTACGACCAGATTCCTGGACATGGTCGTCAAGGGTGAATTTGCGAAGGCGTTCTTGATATCGAGTATGAATACCGGCCTTGAATATTCTATCTCTCTCTCTCTCTTTTTCTCTCTATCTCACACACAGCTGTTGCTGCTATATCATGCTATGGTACACAGGAAATTTTTGGTCTATATAAAATTCTTGAGATAGGAGGTAATGAGTTAGAAATAAATGACTACCACATTAGGTTAATGAGACCGCCAGTGTCTTAGTGTGTAATTATGTATGCAAATTAACCACACAAACAGGCACACACACACACATTATATATATATATATATATATATATATATATATATATATATATATATATATATATATATATATATACATGTATATATATTACAATCTCTCCCACACATTCACACACTCTACAACACACTCACACACTCTCCCACACACTCACACACTCTCCCACACCCTCACACACTCTCCCACACCCTCACACACTCTCCCACACACTCACACACTCTCCCACACCCTCACACACTCTCCCACACCCTCACACACTCTCCCTCACACTCACACACTCTCCCACACACACACAATCTCCCACACCCTCAGACACTCTCCCACACCCTCAGACACTCTCCCACACCCTCACACAATCTCCCACACAATCACGAAGACCAGGCAGAACTACAAAGGAATCTGGACAGGCTGCAGGACTGGTCCAGAAATTGGCTTCTGGAGTTCGACTCCACCAAGTGCAAAGTCATGAAGATTGGGGAAGGGCAAAGAAGACCGCAGACGGAGTACAGTCTAGGGGGGCCAGAGACTAGTAACCTCAGTCAAGGAAAAAGATCTTGGGGTGAGTATAACACCAGGCACATCTCCTGAGGCGCACATCAACCAAATAACTGCTGCAGCATACGGGCGCCTAGCAAACCTAAGAACAGCATTCCGACATCTTAATAAAGAATCGTTCAGGACCCTGTACACTGTGTACGTTAGGCCCATACTGGAGTATGCAGCACCAGTTTGGAACCCACATTTATCCAAGCACGTAAAGAAGCTAGAGAAAGTGCAAAGGTTTGCAACAAGACTAGTCCCTGAGCTAAGGGGTCTGTCCTACGAGGAGAGGTTAAGGAAATCGACCTGACGACACTGGAGGACAGGAGAGATAGGGGGGACATGATAACGACATATAAAATACTGAGAGGAATTGACAAGGTGGACAGAGACAGAATGTTCAAGAGATGGGACACAGCAACAAGGGGACACAGTTGGAAGTTGAAGACTCAGATGAATCACAGGGATGCTAGGAAGTATTTCTTCAGTCACAGAATGGTCGGGAAGTGGAATAGCTTGGGAAGTGATGTAGTGGAGGCAGGATCCATTCATAGCTTCAAGAAGAGGTATGATAAGGCTCATGGCGCAGGGAGAGTAACCCAGTAGCGGCCAGTGAAGAGGCGGGGCAAGGAGCTATGAATCGACCCCTGCAACCACAACTAGGTGAGTACAACTAGGTGAGTACACTCTCCCACACCCTCACACAATCTCCCACACCCTCACACACTCTCCCACACCTTCACACACTCTCCGACACCCTCACACTCTCCCACACCCTCATACACTCTCCCACACCCTTACACCCTCTCCCACACCCTCACACACTCTCCCACACCCTCACACACACTTTCCCACACACACACTCTCCCACACACACACTCTCCCACACACACACTCTCCCACACACACACACTCTGCTACACATACACTCCCACACACACACTCTCCCACACACACACTCTCCCACACACACACTCTCCCACACACACTCTCCCACACACATACACTCTCCCACACCCCTCACACACTCTCCCACGTTAATATTTCCGACCAAGGATCGATTTCCGTTTTGTTTCGGACCATAGTTGTCATTATCAGGAATTTACAATGCCTCAAACTTTCTTAAGAGTGAAAGTTATAGTGAGACAGTGTTAAGGGCCACACCATGGCCACAACAGGCTCAGGATGGTAGGTAGAGGCCTGCAACATCAGGGTCACACCAGGGCCACACCAGGGCCACACCAGGACCACACCAGGACCATACCAGGACCACACCAGGACCACACCAGGACCACACCAGGGCCACAACAGGGTCACACCAGGACCACACCAGGATAACACCAGGACCACACCAGGGCCACACCAGGGCCACTTCATAACCATTTTAAACACATCTCCGAGTATCCGAACTGTATAAATTAGTAAGAAGTAAGAATTAACAAAGAGGAAGACAATGAATTAGTGAGATACAAAGAAAGAAGAGGAGAAGAGAGACAGAGTCAGAAACAGATGAACAATAAATAAATAAATAATTCACCTGATCCACTTACCCAAAAAAACATTGATTTTTTAGGGGGAGGGTAAAAATTTTGAAGTGAAAATAAAAATTAGAGAAATATTATACGTTAGTAGACTTATATTAGACGTTGGTAGACTTAGACGTTAGTAGATTTATATTAGGCGTTGGTAGACTTAGACGTTACTAGACGTTAGTAGATTTATATTAGACGTTGGTAGACTTTGACGTTATTAGACGTTAGTCGATTTATATTAGACGTTGGTAGACTTTGACGTTACTAGACGTTAGTCGATTTATATTAGACGTTGGTAGACTTAAACGTTACTAGACGCTATTAGACGTTAGTAGACTTATATTAGACGTTAGTAGATTTAGATTAGACGTTATTAGACGCTAGTTGACATTAGTATATTAAATTAGACGTTATTAGACTTATATTAGACGTTAGTAGACCTAGATTAGATGTTAGTAGAGTCATGTTAGACTTTAGTAGACTTAGATAAGACGTGAATAGACTTATATTAGACGTTATTAAACTTATATTACATGTTATTAGACATATGTTGGACATTATTAGACTTATATTAGACATTATTAGACATAATTAGACGTTATTAGATATAACTAGACGTTTTTAGAATTATATTAGACGTTCTTAGATTTATATCGTTAATAGATGTAATTAGACATTAAATTTGGATTAGACGTTATTAGTCAAGGTTGATTAGCCGGTTGATGTTTAATAATACTAATTAGAGGCTGACTCGTGAGTAATATCGAGCAATACTATCACACACCCACACACCCACACACTCATACACACACACTCACACATTCACACACACACACTCACACAGGCAGGGGTAACAGGGAAGGCACTACATTGGATCAGGGAATACCTGTCAGGGAGACAGCAGCGAGTCATGGTACGTGGCGAGGTGTCAGAGTGGGCGCCGGTGACGAGCGGGGTTCCACAGGGGTCAGTCCTGGGACCAGTGCTGTTTCTGGTATTTGTGAACGACATGACGGAAGGAATAGACCCCGAAGTGTCCCTGTTTGCAGATGATGTGAAGTTGATGAGAAGAATTCAATCGGACGAGGACCAGGCAGAACTACAAAGGGATCTGGACAGCCTGCAAGCCTGGTCCAGCAACTGCTCCTGGAGTTCAACCCCACCAAGTGCAAAGTCATGAAGATTGGGGAAGGGCAAAGAAGACCGCAGACGGAGTACAGCCTAGGGGGCCAGAGACTGCAAACCTCAATCAAGGAAAAGATCTTGGGGTGAGTATAACACCAGACACATCTCCTGAGGCGCACATCAACCAAATAACTGCTGCAGCATATGGGCGCCTAGCAAACCTAAGAACAGCATTCCGACATCTTAATAAAGAATCGTTCAGGACCCTGTACACTGTGTACGTTAGGCCCATATTGGAGTATGCAGCACCAGTTTGGAACCACACCTAGCCAAGCATGTGAAGAAGCTCGAGAAAGTGCAAAGGTTTGCAACAAGACTAGTCCGGAGCTAAGGGTATGTCCTACGAGGGAGGTTAAGGAAATGGACCTGACGACACTGGAGGACAGGAGAGATAGGGAGACATGATAACAACATATAAGATACTGAGAGGAATTGACAAAGTGGACAGAGACAGAATGTTCCAGAGATGGGACACAACAACAAGGGGACACAGATGGAAGTTGAAGACTCAGATGAATCACAGAGATGTTAGGAAGTATTTCTTCAGTCACAGAGTTGTCGGGAAGTGGAATAGTTTAGGAAGCGATGTAGTGGAGGCAGGCTCTATACATAGCTTTAAGCAGAGGTATGATAAAGCTTATGGCGCAGGGAGAGTGACCCAGTAGCGGCCAGTGAAGAGGCGGGGCCAGGAGCTTTGACTCGACCCCTGCAACCACAACTAGGTGAGTACAACTAGGTGAGTACACACTCACATACTTACACACTCACACACTCTCACACACACACACTCACACACGAGATGATGGAATATGTGACAACAATATGCAAGGAAGCTGAGGAGAGGTTTGTACCCAAGGAAAACAGAAACAACGAAAAAGCCAGGATGAGCCCATGGTTCACCCAAAGTTGCAGGAAGGCCAAAACCAAGTGTGCCAGGGAATGGAAGAGGTACAGAAGGCAAAGAACCCAGGAAAATAACGAGAGCAGTCGTAGAGCCAGAAATGAATATGCACAGGTAAGAAGGGAGGCCCAACGGCAGTATGAGAATGACATAGCAGCGAAAGCCAAATCTGACCCGAAACTGTTGTACAGCCACGTCAGGAGGAAAACAACAGTCAAGG
>WNWK01006220.1:62500-82500 GCA_009830355.1 Cherax destructor | reverse complement strand
GCATACTCCAATATAGGCCTAACGTACAAGGTGTACAGGGTCCTGAACGAGTCCTTATTAAGAAGTCGGAATGCTGTTCTTAGGTTTGCTAGGCGCCCATATGCTGCAGCAGTTATTTGGTTGATGTGCGCCTCAGGAGATGTGCCTGGTGTTATACTCACCCCAAGATCTTTTTCCTTGAGTGAGGTTTGTAGTCTCTGCCCCCCCCCTCTAGACTGTACTCCGTCTGCGGTCTTCATTGCCCTTCCCCAATCGTCATAACTTTGCACTTGGTGGGGTTAAACTCCAGGAGCCAGTTTCTGGACCAGGCTTGCTGCCTGTCCAGATCCCTTTGTAGTTTTGCCTGGGCCTCGTCCGATTGAATTCTTCTCATCAACTTTACATCATCTGCAAACAGGGACACTTCGGAGTCTATTCCTTCCGTCATGTCATTCACAAATACCAGAAACAGCACCGGTCCTAGGACTGACCCCCTGTGGAACCCTGCTCGTCACAGACGCCTACTATGACACCTCGCCACGTACCATGACTCTCTGCTGTCTTCCTGACAGGTATTCCCTGATCCATTGGAGTGCCTTCCCTGTTATCCCTGCCTGGTCCTCCAGCTTCTGCACTAATCTCTTGTGTGGAACTGTGTCAAACGCCTTCTTAAAGTCCAAGAAAATGCAATCTACCCACCCCTCTCTCTCTTGTCTTACTGCTGTCACTCTGTCATAGAACTCCAGTAGGTTTGTGACACAGGATTTCCCGTCCCCGAAACAATGCTGGTTGTCGTTGATAAGCTCATTCCTTTCAGGTGCTCCACCACTCTTCTCCTGACTATCTTCTCCATGACTTTGCATACTATACATGTCAGTGACAATGGTCTGAATTTTAATGCTTCGTGTCTGTCTCCTTTTTTAAAAATTGGGACTACCTTTGCTGTCTTCCATGCCTCAGGTAGTCGCCCTGTTTCGATAGATGTGCTGAAGATTGTTGTTAGAGGTACACATAGCGCCTCTGCTCCCTCTCTCAGGACCCATGGAGAGATATTATCCGGCCCCATCGCCTTTGAGGTATCTAGCTCACTCAGCAGCCTCTTCACTTCTTCCTCGGTTGTATGTATTGTGTCCAACACTTGATGGTGTACCCCACCTCTCCGTCTCTCTGGAGTCCCTTCTGTCTCCTCTGTGACTGTTGTTTTCCTCCTGATGTGGCTGTACAACAGCTTCGGATTAGATTTAGCTTTCGCTACAGTCATTTTCGTATTGTGATTGGGCCTCCCTTCTTACCTGTGCATATTTATTTCTGGCACTTCGACTACTCTCCATATACTCCCAGGTCCTTTGCCTTCTATACTTCTTCTATTCTCTAGCACACTTGGTTTTTGCCTCTATACACCTTGGAGTGAAGCAAGGGCTCATTCTGGCCTCGTTATTTCTGTTACCCTTGAGAACAAACCTCTCCTCAGCTTCCTTGCATATTGTATTGTGTGTTAGTTACCATTTTGTCCTAGGCACATGTCGATTAGACACTAGGCCTGTTGTATGTACTCACTAATTGTACTCACCTAATTGTGTGTTGCGGGTGTCGAGTCTCGCTCCTGGCCCGCTCTTCGTGTCTGCTACTGGGTCTCTGCTCTCCTGCTCCATGAGCTTTATCATCCTTGTCTTAAAACTATGTATGGTTTGCCTCCCTATATCTTTCTTAGTCTTTTCCACTTCCTGACTACTCTGTGGCTGAAGAAATGTTTCCTGACATCCTTTGACTCATCTGGTCTTCAGCTTCAGTTGTGTCCCCTTGTTTCTGTGTTCCCTCTCTGAAACAACCTGTCACTATCTACCTTGTCAATTCCCGCAGTATTTTGTTGTCGTTATATGTCTCTCTGACCCTTCTTTCTCAGTGTTGTTAGTCTATTTCTCGTTGTTCTTCATAGACAGACCTGAGTTGTGGAACTAACCTTGTCGCAAACCTTTGCACTTTCTCTAGTTTCCTGTGTGTGTGTGTGTGTTGTGTTGTTGTGTGTGTGTGTGTGTGTGTGTGTGTGTGTGTGTTGTGTGTGTGTGTGTTGTGTGTTTTTTGTGTGTGTGTTGTGTGTTTGTGTGTTGTGTGTTTTGTGTGTGTGTTGTGTGTGTTGTGTGTGTGTGTGTGTGTGTGTTGTGTGTGTTGTGTGTGTGTGTTGTGTGTGTGTGTGTGTGTTGTGTGTTGTTGTGTGTGTGTGTGTGTGTGTGTGTGTGTGTGTGTGTGTGTGTGTGTTGTGTGTGTGTGTTGTGTGTGTTTTGTTGTGTTGTGTGTGTGTTGTGTGTGTGTGTGTGTTGTGTGTGTGTGTTGTGTGTGTTGTTGTGTGTGTTGTGTGTGTTGTGTGTGTGTGTGTTGTGTGTGTTGTGTGTGTGTTTGTGTGTTTGTGTGTTTTGTGTGTGTTGTGTGTGTTGTGTGTGTGTGTGTGTGTGTGTGTTTTGTGTGTGTGTGTTGTGTTGTGTGTGTTGTGTGTGTGTTGTGTGTGTTGTGTGTGTGTGTGTTTTTGTGTGTGTGTGTGTTTTTGTGTGTGTGTGTGTGTGTGTGTGTGTGTGTGTGTGTGTGTTGTGGTGTGTTGTGTGTGTGTGTGTGTGTGTTGTGTGTGTGTGTGTGTGTGTGTTGTGTGTGTTGTGTGTGTTGTGTGTTGTGTGTGTGTGTGTGTGTGTTGTGTGTGTTGTGTGTGCGTTGTTGTGTGTGTGTGTGTGTGTGTGTGTGTGTGTTGTGTGTGTGTGTGTGTGTTGTGTTGTGTGTGTTTGTGTGTGTTGTGTGTGCGTTGTGTGTGTTGTGTGTGTGTGTGTGTGTTGTGTGTGTGTGTGTGTGTGTTGTGTGTGTGTTGTGTGTGTTGTGTGTGCGTTGTGTGTGTTGTGTGTGTGTGTGTGTGTGTGTGTGTGTTGGGTGTGTTGTGTGTGCGTTGTGTGTGTTGTGTGTGTGTGTGTGTGTGTGTATGTGTGTGTTGGGTGTGTTGTGTGTGTGTTGTGAGTGTGTTGCGTGTGTGTGTGTGTGGATAAATACCACTGGGTTTTCAATATCGTTGACTTTACTTCTCATAAAACTGATCGTGACGTCTTACGTTGCGAGCGGAAGTTGCGATCCTGAGACGCATTCCTTCCGCTGGTCGCGACGCTTCCTGCCTGACGGTAATGTTCGTAATATTAGAACACAAGATACGAGGTGTGAACGCCTGGACTCTTGTTTACGAAGGTGCGGCTACGTTCATTGGTAAGACTTCCGAGGTGTGTAGTAACGTTCTTAGGAACGTGTGGACTGGCTGGTCTTCAAGACCCCGGTCATTCTCCAGTCACAAGTAGATTGACTGGAATTTAGAATGATGATCTGGCAGTTCTTGTCACCACCACCACCACTACTGTCTACCATATACCACTACTTTCCTGCCCCCACCACCACCACTACTGCCTACCATCACCACCACCATCACCTCCACCACCACCACTACCATCACCACCACCACCACCACCACTACTGCCTACCATCACCACCACCACAACCAATTACCACCACCACCACCACTACTGCCTACCATCACCACCACCACAACCAATTACCACCACCACTACTGTCTACCATCTACCACTACTTTCCTGCCCCACCACCACCACCACCACTACTACCATCACCATCACCTCCACCACTACTACCATCACCACCACCACCACCATTACCATCACCACCACCACCACTACCATCACCACCACCACCACTACCATCACCACCACCACCACTACCATCACCACCACCACCACTATCACAACCATCACCACCACTACCATCACCACCACCACCACTATCACAACCATCACCACCACTACCACTACCATCTACCACCACCACCACTAACACGTGAGAGAGTTACTGTCAGCGTGTAGACTGTGATAGAGAGAATTAAGAACAGTAGTGAGAAGAGAGGAGGGAATGATGGAGGTAGAGACGAAGAGAAAATAGAAGAGAGTAGAGGTGAGAAAGGCGTGAAGAATAACTCTAACAGAGAGGGAGAGAGAGAATGAGAGGGAGATAGAAGTGAGGTGTCTCCACATGCGTGTGTAGGTGGCCCAGTGTTTATAGTCGTGGACCACGCACGCACGCATACACACGCACAAGAGTGCGTGTGAGTGACTAGCGAACCTTCACTCTGATTTCAGAAATAAAATGCTCATGACTATACAACATACACCTGGCGTATGACTGCGTTACAGGCGAGGGACTCACTCTTGATCAAGTGTGTTAAAACACTTAAGGTACTAAGGTTCCCAACAAAACTAGTCCAAAAACGACAAGAATTTAACTTTATGAAAACACAAAAACAGCCACATCTAAGGACATTACAGGCAGCATTAAACATTACAGGCAGCATTAAACAGTACAGGCAACATTAAACATTACAGGCAACATTAACCTTCAGAATTTAAGTAAATATTAAATATAACGAGAAATAATATAGTTGGAGGCGCCAGGAAATATCGGTCATTCTACAGTAACTTACATGTTTGAAGAAGATAAGACTGAGGAAGCACTGCAGGAGGCCTACTGGCCCATGCTAGGCACGTCCTGCTCTAAACCAACCATTCCCACCCACCCACTTGTACAACCTTTTTCCAAAACTACTGATCAAACAAAGGATGACATGTGTGGGCACTATCCCAGGTGTGGGAACTATCTCAGGTGTGGACACTATCCCAGGTATGGGCACTATCCCAGGTGTGGGTACTATCCCAGGTGTGGGAACTATCCCAGGTGTGGGAACTATCCCAGGTGTAGGAACCCTCCCAGGTGTGGTAACTATCCCAGGTGTGAGAACTATCCAGGTGTAGGAACCCTCCCAGGTGTGGTAACTATCCCAGGTGTAGGAACTACCCCAGGTGTAGGAACTATCCCAGGTGTGGGAACTATCCCAGGTGTGGGAACTATCCCAGGTGTGGGAACTATCTTAGGTGTGGGAACTATCCCAGGTGTGGGAACTATCCCAGGTGTGGGAACTATCCCAGGTGTGGGAACTATCTTAGGTGTGGGAACTATCCCAGGTGTGGGAACTATCTTAGGTGTGGGAACTATCCCAGGTGTGGGAACTATCCCAGGTGTGGGAACTATCTTAGGTGTGGGAACTGCTCTTCACTATCCCAAAACACAAAACCTTCCTTCCATCAAGCAAGTTGAATTCGTCTATCCTGAATAGATTTGTTAATTGTCCAGGAACAGAAAGTTTGGCTGAACAATAAGAGCCGTCAGGTCAAGTTGAGAGGACCAAGACTCTTCAGTCTTTGCCCGAGTCATTGTGAAAACTCTACAGACTCTGAGGCAATCTTCCTAAAAGAACAAAGTCTCCCAGAAATATTTCTGGGAGAAAACTCTGCTAAATTTGGAGAAATTTGATGAAACTCTACTGACTCTACACGACTTTCTTGTACCTGTTTACCTAGTAAGTAGATACCAGGGTGTTCTCCTAGCATTAAATAGGTACACTGGTGTTCTAGCAGTAAATAAGTACGTGGGTGCTATCATAGCAATAAATAGGTATTTGGGTGCTTTCATGGAAATAGTTACCTGGTTGTTCTAGCAGTAAATATGTACCTGGCTGCTCTCCTATCAGTAAATAGGTACCTGGGTATTCTCCTAGCAGTAAGTAGGTACCTGGGTGTTCTCCCACCAGTAAATAAGTATATCTGGAGAGGGATTCTGGGGTCAACGCCCCCGCGACCGGGTCTGTAACCATCCCTCATGGTGGATCTGGGCCTGATCAACCAGGCTGTTACTGTTTTACTGTTAGCCGCACGTAAACTGACGTACGAACCACAGCCCGGCTATTAAGGTACTAACTTTAAGTGCTTGTCCAGCTGGGCCAGGAACTATGACTCGACCCCTGCAACCACAAATAGGTGAAAACACACCCTCAAGCACACACACACACACACACACACACACACACACACACACACGCATCATACTGGCGCCTAGCAAACCTAAGAACAGCATTCCGACATCTTAATAAAGAATCGTTCAGGACCCTGTACACTGTGTACGTTAGGCCCATACTGGAGTATGCAGCACCAGTTTGGAACCCACATTTATCCAAGCACGTAAAGAAACTAGAGAAAGTGCAAAGGTTTGCAACAAGACTAGTCCCGGAGCTAAGGGGTATGTCCTACGAGGAGAGGTTAAGGGAAATCGACCTGACGACACTGGAGGACAGGAGAGATAGGGGGGACATGATAACGACATATAAGATACTGAGAGGAATTGACAAGGTGGACAGAGACAGGATGTTGCAGAGATGGGACACAGCAACAAGGGGACACAGTTGGAAGTTGAAGACTCAGATGAATCACAGGGATGTTAGGAAGTATTTCTTCAGTCACAGAGTGGTCAGGAAGTGGAATAGTTTGGGAAGTGATGTAGTGGAGGCAGGTTCCATACATAGCTTTAAGAAGAGGTATGATAAAGCTCATGGTGCAGGGAGAATGATCCAGTAGCGGCCAGTGAAGAGGCGGGGCCAGGGGTTATGACTCGACCCCTGCAACCACAACTAGGTGAGTACACACACACACACTCGCTGTTAGAGTAAAATTTCACTTTACTAAAAAAACAAGCGACAAAATAAATATTTTTGTTTCAACTGATGCCATCAGCAGAACGAGGTGTGGCCCTCCAGGGTGGCCACCGGAAGGGCCACACAGTGTGGCCACTTGGAGAGCCCCACAGTGTAGTCACCAGGAGGGCCACATTGTGTAGCCACCAGGAGAACCCCACAGTGTAGTCACCAGGAGGGGCACACAGAGTGGCCACAAAGGAGGGTACACAACGTGGCCCTGAGTGCCTCACCAACCGCCTGGCTGACACTTATCCGTGTCAATCTTCGGACTTTGTGTCGTAGCCACAATCCAGGTTTGTTTTCACCCAACACAATTCTGCCACAACATACCTCACAAACTTTCTCCATCATATATATATATATATATACTATATATATATATTCATATATATATATATATATATATATATATATATATATAATATATATAAATATATATATATATATATATATATATATATATATATATATATATATATAATATATATATATATATAATATAATATGAACAAGATATAAGATGAAGCAATCACTGGGAATGTTTAATATTAGCTGTAGGCCTTTCATAGTAATACATCATCATATCATGTTACTTACTATATATATACTTATGTGACTATTTATTGTTATGTAGCTATTTTTGAGTATTGACGTTTATTGGGTAAGCATATGACTGTTTATATGGTATCTGGACGCTTTAGAGCTCATTTTGAATCACATAAGTAGACAGCAGTGTTTAATGAGCTAGATGGGTATTGATGGATTTTAGAGGTAGCATTGACTGTTTGGAGTAGATGGACTGATTTTGGGTAGGTGTTTGAGGATTGGACAGTTTAAGTAGCTGTGGTGTTTGAAAAGTATGACTGTTATATGTATTATGACTGTTTAAGTGACTAGTTTGGGGATTTAAAGTGGATTTTATATAAAATGAGAGAGAGAGAGAGAGAGAGAGAGAGAGAGAGAGAGAGAGAGAGAGAGAGAGAGAGAGAGAGAGAGAGAGAGAGAGAGAGAGAGAGACTGTTATAGTTGCAGCAACAACTTTTTTTCTGGCTCTGGTGTTAATAAAATTTAGATAACTCTGAATTTGGTGTGTGTGTGTATGTACTCACCTAATTGTACTCACCTAATTGTGGTTGCAGGGATCGAGACTCAGCTCCTGGCCCCCGCCTCTTCGCTGTCCGCTACTGGGTCTCTGCTCTCCCTGCTCCATGAGCTTTATCATACCTTGTCTTAAAACTATGTATGGTTCCCGCCTCCACTATTTCGTTCGCTAGACTATTCCACTTCCTAACTACTCTATGGCTGAAGAAGTGCTTCCTAACATCCCTTTGACTCATCTGAGTCTTCAGCTTCCAGTTGTGTCCCCTTGTTTCTGTGTTCCCTCTCTGGAACATCCTGTCACTATCTACCTTGTCGATTCCCTGCAGTATTTAGTATGTCGTTATCATGTCTCCTCTAACCCTTCTGTCCTCCAGTGTTGTTAGTCCTATTTCCCTCAACCTTTCTTCATATGGCAGTCCCCTGAGTTGTGGAACTAGCCTTGTCGCAAACCTTTGCACTTTCTCTAATTTCTTGACGTGATTGACCAGGTGTGGGTTCCAGACTGGTGCTACATACTCTAGTATGGGCCTGACGTACACGGTGTACAGTGTCTTGAACGATTCCTTGTTAAGGTAACGGAACGCTAATCTTAGGTTTGCCAATCGCCCATATGCTGCCGCGGTTATCTGGTTGATGTGTGTTTCCGGAGACGTGCTTGGCGTTATACTCACCCCAAGGTCTTTCTCCTTTGATGAGGTTTGTAGCCTTTGTCCACCTAGCCTGTACTCTGTCAGCGGTCTTCTTTGCCCTTCTTCAATCCTCATGACTTTGCATTTGGTGGGGTTAAATTCGAGAAACCAGTTGCTAGACCAGATGTCAATCTTGTCCAGGTCTCTTTGAAGTCCTGCTTGGTCTTCATCAGATGTGATTCTCCTCATTAATTTCACATCATCTGCGAACAGAGACACCCCTCTTGAGTCTATCCCGTCCGTCATGTCATTCACATATACCAAGAATAGCACTGGTCCTAGGACTGACCCCTGCGGTACACCGCTCGTCACCGGCGCCCAGTGATACCTCATCACGCACCATGACCCGTTGTTGCCTCCCTGTGAGGTATTCCCTGATCCATTCCAGTGCCCTTCCTGTTATACACGCTTGGTCTTCCAACTTCTTTACTAATCTCATATGAGGAACTGTGTCGAAGGCCTTTCTGCAGTCCAGGAAAATGTAGTCAACCCACCCCCACCCTTCTCTCTCTTGCCTTACCTCTGTTACTTTATCATAGAACTCCTGGAGGTTTGTTACACAGGATTTGCCTTCCCTGAATCCGTGCTGTCTGGCGTTGATTATCCTGTTCTGCTCCAGGTGCTCCACCATTCTTTTCCTGATGATTTTCTCTAAGACTTTGCACATTATACACATAAGTGACACTGGTCTATAGTTTAGTGCCTCTTTTCTGTCTCCTTTTTTAAAGATGGGGACTACGTTGGCCTTTTTCCATACCTCAGGTAGCTGCCCAGTTTCAAGAGATGTGTTGAATATTATGGTAAGTGACACACTCAGAACCTCAGCTCCTTCCGGAAGGACCCACGGGGAGATATTGTCCGGACCCATCGCCTTTGAGGTATCAAGGTCACTGAGTAACTGCTTCACCTTCCCCTCAGTTGTGTGTATGCCCTCCAGCACTTGATACATCCCTTGTTAGTGACGCACCCCGTCCTGTCTACCCAGCTGCCTTCCTTCCTCCACTGTGAATACTTCCCTAAACCTCGAGTTGAGCTCCTCACATACCTCTTGATCATTACTTGTGAGTTCCCCATCTTCTCTCCTCAGCCTTATCACCTGGTCCTTGACTGTTGTCTTCCTTCTGATGTGACTGTACATCAGTTTCGGGTCAGACTTGACTTTCGATGCTATGTCATTTTCGTACTGTTTCTGGGCCTCCCTCCGTACCTGTGCATACTCGTTTCTAGCTCTTCGACTAATCTCTTTGTTTACTTGGGTTCTAGGCCTTCTGTACCTTTTCCATTCTCTGACACTCTGAGTCTTCGCCTCCCTGCACCTTTGGGTAAACCAGGGGCTCTTTCTGGTCTTCCCGTTGGGTATAAACCGTTCCTCTGCCTCCTTGCACTTTGTCGCTACGTATTCCATCATTTCATTTACTGACTGTCCTTCCATTTCCCTTTCCCACAGAACCTCCTGCAGGAAATTCCTCATACCCGTGTGTGTGTGTGTGTGTGTGTGTGTGTGTGTGTATGTGTGTGTGTGTGTATGTGTGTGTGTGTGTGTATGTGTGTGTGTGTGTATGTGTGTGTGTGTGTGTGTGTGTGTGTGTGTGTGTGTGTGTCCTCTAACACTAATTCTACCACAGCACTATCTTCCCAACACTAATACCACCACAACACTAATACCACCACAACACTAATACCTCCACAACACTAATACCAACACAACACTAATACCACAACTACACTAATACCCCCACAACACTAATAACACAACAACACTAATACCACCTCAACACTAATGCCACAACAACACTAATACCTCCACAACACTAATACCAGAACAACACTAATACCAGAACAACACTAATACCGGAACAACACTAATACCACCACAAAACTAATACCACCACAACACTAATACCACCACAACACTAATACCACCACAACACTAATACCACCACAACCCTAATACCACAACAACACTAATACCAAAACAACACTAATACTACCATAACCTAATACCAGAACAACATTAATGTCACAACAACACTAATACCACTACAACACTAATACCACCACAACACTAATACCACAACAACACTAATGCCACAACAACACTAATACCACCACAACCTAATACCAGAACAACACTAATACCTCCACAACATTAATGCCACGACAACACTAATACCAGAACAACATTAATGCCACAACAACACTAATACCACCACAACACTAATACCACCACAACACTAATGCCAAAACAACACTAATACCTCCACAACACTAATACCACACAACACTAATACCACAAATACCAGAACAACACTAATACCAGAACAACACTAATACCACCACAACACTACTACCACCACAAAACTAATACCTCCTCAACACTAATACCACTAATAACAGAACAACACTAATATCTCCTCAACACTAATACCACCACAACACTAATACCACATTACACACACAACCCGCACATATATAAAGGAGAGGAGCTTACGACGACGTTTCGGTCCGACTTGGACCATTTACAAAGTCACACTGACACACAGGACAGGTGGAAGGGGTAATACCACCACAACACTAATACCACCACAACACTAATACCTCCTCAACACTAATACCTCCTCAACACTAATACCACCACAACACTAATACCTCCTCAACACTAATACCACTACAACACTAATACCTCCTCAACACTAATACCAGAACAACACTAATACCTCCTCAACACTAATACCACCACAACACTAATACCACCACAACACTAATACCACCACAACACTAATACCACCACAACACTAATACCTCCTCAACACTAGTACCACCACAACACTAATACCTCCTCAACACTAATACCACCACAACACTAATACCACCACAACATTAATACCACCTCAACACTAATACCACCACAACACTAATACCTCCTCAACACTAGTACCACCACAACACTAATAACACCACAACACTAATACCACCTCAACACTAATACCACCACAACACTAATACCACCACAACACTAATAGCACCACAACACTAATACCACCACAACACTAATACCACCACTACATTAATACCACCTCAACACTAATACCACCACAACATTAATACCACCACAACACTAATACCACCACAACACTAATACCACGTTTGCTACTGTAAAATAATTATGAAGTTCTTTACTTCAATTCGAAGCGAAAATTCCATTAATGTAATTAAAGTTTTAAGTCCTGTTGATGTGAGTTACATTTGTGATTACCTTAATTTTAGATACCTCCTTTTTACTTGTCTGTTAATTCAATTTTATTTTATGTGTATACTTTCATATACGTCTCTTTCACTCACACTTCTTATCATCTCTCTCTTCTTTATACTTTCATTTTTTCTACTTCTCTCTTCTCTCTCTTCTCTCTCTCTCTCTCTACTCTCTCTCTCTCTCCTCTCTCTCTCTCTCTCCCTCTCTCTCTCTCTCTCTCTCTCTCTCTCTCTCACTCTCTCTCTACTCTCTACTCTCCTCTCTCTCACTCTCTCTCTCTCTCTCACTCTCTCTCTCTCTCTCTCTCTCTCTCTCTCTCTCTCTCTCTCTCTCTCTCTCTCTCTCTCTCTCTCTCTCTCTCTCTCTCTCTCTCTCCTCTCTCTCTCTCTCTCTCACTCTCTCTCTCTCTCTCTCATCTCTCTCTCTCTCTCTCTCTCTCTCTCTCTCTACTCTCTCTCTCTCTCTCTCTCTCTCTCTCCTCTCTCTCTCTCACTCTCTCTCTCACTCTCTCTCCTCTCTCTCTCACTCTCTCTCTCTCTCCCTCTCTACTCTCTCTCCTCTCTCTCTCACTCTCTCTCACTCTCTCTCTCTCTCTCTCACTCTCACTCTCTCTCTCTCTCTCTCACTCTCTCTCTCTCTCTCTGTCTCTCTCTCTCTAACTCTCTCTCACTCTCTCTCTCACTCTCTCTCCTCTACTCTACTCTCCTCTCTCCTCTCTCTCTCTCTCATCTCTCTCTCTCATCTCTCTCTCTCTCTCATCTCTCTCTCTCTCTCTCCTCTCTCTCTCTCTCACTCTAACTCTCTCTCACTCTCTCTCTCTCATCTCTCTCTCCTCTCTCTCTCTCTCTCCTCTCTCTCTCTCTCTCTCTCTCTCTCTCTCTCTCTCTCTCTCTCTCTCTCTCTCTCTCTCTCTCACTTCTCTCTCTCTCTCCTACCAACAATTAAAATTAGACAAACTCAAACAAACACAAAAATCTACTTCCTCCAATTTACATGTTTAGGAAAAATTTATATGAATGTGTCTAGGCTGACGAGCAGTTTGTGTTTATATTGTTTGTTTAATGGAAATGAAGCTACACCAGCTGAGAAGGTGTGTACTCCAGCTGCGGGGGTATGTGCACCAGCTGTGTCGTTATACACACCAGATGCGATGGAATATAGAGACTAGCTGGGGAAGTATGCACACCAGCTGTAGACGTATGTACACCAGCTGTAGACGTATGTATACCAGCTGTATACGTATGTACACTACCTGTAGATGTATGTTCACCAGCTGTATATGTATGTACACTAGCTGTAGAGGTATGTACACCAGCTGTAGAGGTATGTACACCAACTGCAGACGTATGTACACCAGCTGTGGAGGTATTTACACCGGCTGGGGAAATGTACACACCTGCTGGTATATACACTCCACCAGCTGAGGATAAAAATACACCGCAATATTGTTATTTCACTAAGAATCGCTAAACCCGTAGGAGTCAGCGCCTGGGACCTGACAGTGTCAGTCTGGGAAAGAGGACCTGATACCAAGCTGCACTGATCACCTGATACAACAGAGGACCTGATACCAAGCTGCACTGATCACCTGATACAACAGAGGACCTGATACCAAGCTGCACTGATCACCTGATACAACAGAGGACCTGATACCAAGCTGCACTGATCACCTGATACAACAGAGGACCTGATACCAAGCTGCACTGATCACCTGATACAACAGACACTGAAGATGGAACACCACTGCTTCCTCCTGTGAGAACACGACGGCCCAGGAGATGTAACGTTCCTATATTTTGTTGTATACAGATGATGACAAGGTAATGAGGCGAAAGAAAACTGGAGAAAACTTGGAGATTGCGAGGGAGGTGCTGGACAGACCACGGGAATGGTGTGGCAGATAGCTACTGGAATTAATAATAATAATAATAATAATAATAATAATCTTTACTACAAGTACATGTACAAGGTATACAGTCCTAGCTGACATCAATGACATACTACTATATAGAAAGCCCCTTGTTATGCTGAGCATTTCCCGCAAATTAGGTCAGTTTTGTCCCAGGATGCGACCCACACCAGTCCACTAACACCCAGGTACCTATTTTACTGCTATCAAACAGGGACAACAGTTGTCTTATGGAAACACGTCCTAATGTTTTCTATCAGTACCGGGGATCGATCCCCGGACCACAGTGTGTGAGCTGAGTGCGCTACCGATGAAGTTACGGGACAGGAAGTCAAAAATGTTCGGGGAGAAGAGAAAGGAAGTGTGAGACAGAGTTTACACTGGGAGACAGAGGCTGCAGGCCTCCAGTAAGGAGAATGATGTGTGGGTAAACATACAAGCGAGCATATCACCGCAAGCTCACATCAACCACACAGTTTAGGGGACCCTATGTACGACTCTTGTGAGTTCTAATGTAGAGTATGCAGCACCTACTTGGAGCCCACGTCTGATCAAAATTTGTCAAACCAGAGAAAGTCTACATGTGTACAAAATGACTTGTTTACGAGTAGAGGAAGAAAGACTGGAAAACTGACGGCTGTAGAGGAGTGAAGGATGACTTGATAATAACGTATATAATCCTTGGAGAAATTAATACAGAGGAACACATATACACGCGGGGCCAGGAGCTATGACTCGACCTTCTGCAACTACAATTAGGTGAGTACACACACACACACACACACACAAACACACACACACTTTCACACACACATTCAAACAAGCACACACACACACACACACACACACAAACAAACAAACACACACACACACACATACATACACACACACACACACACACACACACACACACACACGAAGCATCAAGGAGCACATGGATCTGAACAACGACACGGTGGAAGCCCACACACACGAAACATCAGGGAGCACATGGATCTGAACAACGGCACGGTGGAAGCCCACACACACGAAGCATCAAGGAGCACATGGATCTGAACAACGACACGCTGGAAGTCCACACACACGAAGCATCAGGGAGCACATGGATCTGAACAACGACACGGTGGAAGCCCACACACACGAAGCATCACGAACAGGTACTGTCAGGCTCAACCCTGTCAGTTGGTAGAAAGGGACAGGGCTGAGAGCTAGAGCTCAACCCAAGAGAGTTAATTACAAATATATATGTACACAAGGACCTAGTAAATCCTCACACACCATGCTGATGTTTTGACACCCTTCTCCTCCTTCTCCTTCTCCTATTTCTCTGCATTCTTCTCCTTTTTGAGATTCTCTCATGTCTCACCTGCAGCAGTCACGGAGGGTAGCAGCAGCAGAAGCAGCAGCATCACAGCAGTCGTAGCAGCAGAGGGCAGCAGCAGCAGCAGCAGAGATGACTTAATTCCAGCGTGTGATGGCGTGTGTGTACCCCCGCTACTGGTGCTAGGACCAGTGCTAGGACCAGTGCTAGGACCAGTGCTAGGACCAGTGCTAGGACCAGTGCTAGGACCAGTGCTAGGACCAGTGCTAGGGCCAGTGCTAGGACCAGTGCTAGGACCAGTGCTAGGACCAGTGCTAGGACCAGTGCTAGGACAAGTGCTAGGACCAGTGCTAGGACCAGTGCTAGGACCAGTGCTAGGACCAGTGCTAGGACCAGTGCTAGGACCAGTGCTAGGACCAGTGCTAGGACCAGTGCTAGGACCAGTGCTAGGACCAGTGCTAGGACCAGTGCTAGGGCCAGTGCTAGGACCAGTGCTAGGATCAGTGCTGGGACAGGTACTGGTACCAGTGCTGGGACAGGTGCTGGTACCAGTGCTGGGACAGGTGCTGGTACCAGTGCTGGGACAGGTGCTGGTACCAGTGCTGGGACAGGTGCTGGTACCAATGCTGGGACAGGTACTGGTACCAGTGCTGGGACAGGTGCTGGTACCAGTGCTGGGACAGGTACTGGTACCAGTGCTGGGACAGGTGCTGGGAGCACCTCTCATCTTGCTCTAACAACAAGCTATCAACACACACTTGCGCCACGCTGAGAGACACTTCTGACAGCTGTCACTTCAAGCTCTCAGCACCAGAGTCATCCTCACTTACAACATCCCTCCTCTGTACTTCCAAGATAACTGATAACTCACCCGTCTAGGGCTGTTATCCTTCTAACTTCCACAGTTCTAACTTTTGTTTCACTCCCACGATAACAATTCTAAATGTCCACGCGACTATTTTAAACTGAAGATAACGCAAAATATATATTAATATATCAACAATAAACTTTAAGCAAAAAATTAACGTGGTTAAAACACTTGTCAAAAAACATAAGGGATTTGAGTTGCTATTAAAAATGTGCAAAATATTGCATACTAATGTGGCAGTTTTTGCAACGATAACTCCACATGTTAACTGAATGTAAATGTTACACACTTGTTCAGTAGACGATAATTTACAAAATAGAACTATGAATTAACAAAAAAAAATGCAATAGAGCCACAGAGAGGCCCAAAAACATTTTTTTACAAAAATTCTAAGTTTATGTCCAGGTAGTTTGGTTGATTTTGTACACTTCAGACACCAGAGTGACTGGTTGAGAGGTTGTCTGTATGGATGGAAGGATGAGGGAGAGAGGGATGAGTGAGAGGGAGAGGCTTCACAACAACACCACTCACACGTCCTCTCTCTGGCCAGGTTCAACCTGCACTGCGCTACACACCTCCCCCTTGCTCACCCTTTGACTGCCCCTACCCCCTTTACCCTTCCCTCCCTTTTGACCGTCCTTTATCTCCCCCTTCCTCCCGTTTTACCGTCCTTAGCCCCTTCTCCCATCCCTCCCCTTTGACCGTCCCTATCCCCTTCTCGCTTCCCTCCCCATTGACCGTCCCTGCTCCCTTCTCCCTTCCCTCCCCTTTGACCGTCCCTGCTCCCTTCTCCCTTCCCTCCCCTTTGACCGTCCCTGCTCCCTTCTCCCTTCCCTCCCCTTTGACCGTCCTTTTCCCCTGCCTCCCCTTTGACCATCCCTATCCTTCACCTTACCATTTACCCGTTTCCACTGCCTCCTCTTCCCCTTCCCCTGCTTTCCCTAGCTCACCCACTGCCTCCCTTACCTTACTTAAGTAAATACCTACACTCATACAACTGAAAAAAATCCCACTGTCTTCAAGTTATAAGAAATAAGGTAAACAAAGGCAAAATAAAATCGTAAGAAACAATTGGCCAATAAATAAAAGTCCGCAGTAATAAAGCTGGGACTTTTGTTTATTTAAAAGCAGGAAAATTTTTTTTTTCTTTTTTTCTCTTTTCTTTTTTTTTTTTTTTTTTTTTTTCTTTTTTCTCTTCTCTCTCTCTCTCTCTCTCTTTCTGGCTTACTTTCTCACCTTTCTACTCCATCTGTCTACTGGCTTTCTTTTATTTTTTGTCTCTCTCTTATGTGGGTCTTTTTTTCAGTAGTTCAGGATGGAGGGAAACGTCGTGTGGACCGGCGACGCTTCTGCCTTACTCGATCTCGAAGAATCTGATGATGGTACATAGTTCTCCATGGACGTGCCCTGAAAGATTCGGTAATCTGGGTCTTAAGTGCACTCCTGTGCACTCCTATGCAATCCTATGCACTTCCACCCATTTAAATCAATTATGTGCACATGTACTCTTGAGTACTGTGTGCACGCACATTGATTGATTATCCTAATCTCCAGCACCAGTTTTACCTTGTTATTTCGTTCCCAACAAAGTCCATCTTCACTTCTGACAGAATAAATTTCAGAAGGAAGTGACAGAGGAGTGTTGCTCGGCCTTGGCTGGTGGCCATCACACACGCTGCATAATGTATCTTCTGTATGGAGTTGGTCCTCCATTTGCCGCTAAAACAGCACCAGTTCGTCGAAGAATTGATTCAGATAGCATTTGAACAGTATCCAGGGGAATTTTGAAACATTCCTCAAGCAAAACCTGATCTAACTCTGCCGGAGACGACGGAAATCGGTTTCCGACTTTCTGTTCCAAATGACCCCACAGATGTTCGATAATATATAGATCCGGTGATTGTGGAGCCATTCCAGGTGTTCCACATCACTGTCATGTTCTTCATGATAATTCTGAAGAGTTCTGGCAGTGGGAATTGGTCTATTATCGTCTTGGGAGATAGAGCAAAAAGGGACATATAGCACATTTAAATTGATTATTCAGTGATTTGACAGTTCAGTCAGCAGGTGTTCATGTTTTGTCCAACCCCGTTGAGTATAATGGGTAAGGAAGAGATATATAATAAAAATTGGAGCAAGATAAACGCATAAAAAAAACAGGGAAGATTTATGAAGGACAGAGGAGGTGTAGACCCAGTGTTTACACTGAAGTATATATGTACAGGCAGGGAACTATCATTCCCACCATCACCATCACCACCATCATTACCACCATCACCATCACCTAGACTAACCTCTGCTGCTAGCAGTAATATAGATCCATCATCAGTCAATATATTATAAATCTTTCACGTCAACTTGTTATTTTCAGAACCTTAGAATTCTCAGCTCTTTTTTTTCTCTCTTTAAAATCGACAAAATATCAATGCTCACTTCATCAATGGTCAACAGTGCAGACAAATTGATGAGTTAGCCACATGGGCAAGTCCAGGGCTATCTTTATTTGGTAGACATTTCGCTATCCAGTGCCTTTATCAATACTGGTGGGCGAAACGTCTCTAATTCATCAGTGTCCAGGGAAGGTCAAAGGAAATTGCTTGCTCAACATTTAACACTTTTGTCTCTCAAAAAAATGTCCACAGAAGCAATATTCAAAATTAGTTTCATATATTGACTTTTATTTCAATAAAATGAAAGAACATAGCCATTACCCTGAGACAAGAAATAACACAATACAAACTGACTGTCACAATTACTGTAACATTCTAAGTATTACGTAACAGTTAACTGTATTGCGTCTAGTGTTTATAATGCCTTACTAGAAATGTACAGTGGTTAGAAATTTGCATCTGTGACTTGTCCTAGCTGACCTATTGAACTTCTTAGAATGGTACACACAAATTTTGAACTTCACTCTAACATTGCCTCAGGTGGGGAGAAATGTCTTAAAAACACCTACTGCGTGGGCGAAACGTTGTGGGTGTCTCCAGAAGTGCAGCAGACAGCATGACGTGGGAGTTGTCGTGGGAGTTTTTGCATCTACTCTTTGCTAATGACGCGGTTCCTATGGGAGAGTCTGAAGAGAATGTGCATAGGTCTATGGAGGAATTTGGCAAGATATACAAAAGAATGGGAAATTAAAAGTGAACATAGACAAAGATAAGTATCGTAATAATTAGGTAACCAAAAATAGCCTCTCTCTCTCTCTCTCTCTCTCTCTCTGCTTGGAAGGAAGAAGTATGGAGGAAGTGTATTTCTCTATATATTTGGGGATATTCAAGGTCCACACATACTAAGCCAGTGTAAACATTCTCTGGGGAAACGAAATTGTTGAAAATGTTACTGAGTTCCTTCCTTGTATAAGAACTTTGAAGTACCAAGTAATGAAGGTCCTAACTTTGTGTTAGGAAATTCTAGCAGTCTTGCTTAACCCAAAAAAGGACAGGTATTTACACGAAATAATCAAGAAAAAATGTTTATTTTTGGGTTCAAAACTTTTTAAAAACAGATCCATTGTGAGGAGCAGGCTGACACTTCAGCTGTTCCAGCTGACAGCCAGCTGTCCTAGCTGACAGCCAGCTGGGCTGACGGCTTCAGATACGCTCAGCTCCTTGCTCTGTTTACTTAAGAAGTTAATTAAGAAGTTATCGAAGAAGTTAAGGGCTAATTCACAGTTCAAATTAATGTTTTCTGAAGCATCTTGAAGGAATCTGTCCAGAATAGTACCCGGTTTCCCAGCACTGGACACTTTCTCTAAGTTACTCTGTGACACTTTCTCTGTTACTCTGTGACACTTTCTCTAAGTTACTCTGACACTTTCTCTAAGTTACTCTGTGACACTTTCTCTAAGTTACTCTGTGACACTTTCTCTGTTACTCTGTGACACTTTCTTTATGTTACTCTGTGACACTTTCTCTGTTACTCTGTGACACTTTCTCTATGTTACTCTGTGACACTTTCTCTAAGTTACTCTGTGACACTTTCTCTATGTTACTCTGTGACACTTTCTCTATGTTACTCTGTGACACTTTCTCTATGTTACTCTGTGACACTTTCTCTAAGTTACTCTGTGACACTTTCTCTGTTACTCTGTGACACATTCTCTGTTACTCTGTGACACTTTCTCTGTTACTCTGTGACACTTTCTCTATATTACTCTGTGACACTTTCTCTATGTTACTCTATGACACTTTCTCTATGTTACTCTGTGACACTTTCTCTATATTACTCTGTGACACTTTCTCTATGTTACTCTGTGACACTT
>WNWK01006220.1:45000-57500 GCA_009830355.1 Cherax destructor | reverse complement strand
ACCCACTCCTCACCCCTCTCACCCCTCTCACACACCCTCCTCAACCCTCCCTCACCCCCTCCTCACCCCCTCTCACCCTCTCCCTCACACCCCTCCTTCACCCCCTCCTCACCCCTCCCTCACACCCTCCTCCCCTCCCTCACCCCTCTCTCACCCCTCCCTCACCTCTCCCTCACCCTCTCTACCCTCCTTCACCCCTCCCTCACCCCTTCTTCACCCCTCCTCACCCCTTCTCCCTCCTCCCTCACCCTCTCCCCTCACCCCTCTCTCATCACCCTTCTCACCCCTCCTCACCCCTTCTTCACCTCTCCCTTATCCTCTCCCTCACCCTCCTCTCCTCACCCCTCCCTCACACCCTTTCCTCACCCCTCCTCACACCCTCTCACCTCCCTACCCCTCTCCCTCACCCCTCCCTCACCCCTCCCTCACCCCTTCCTCACCCCTCTCCCTCCCCCCTCCCTCACCCCCTCCCACCCCTCCCTCACCCCTCCCTCACCCCCTCCCTCACCCCCTCCCTCACCCCTCCCTCACCCCCTCCCTCACCCTCCTCACCCCTCCCTCACCCCCTCCCTCACCCCCCTCCCTCCCCCCCTCCCTCACCCCCTCCCTCACCCCCTCCCTCACCCCCTCCCTCACCCTCCTCACCTCCCACCCTCCCTCCCTCACCCCCTCCCTCACCCCTCCCTCACCCCTCCCTCACCCCTCCCTCACCCCTCTCCCCTCCTCACCCTCCTCACCCCTATCTCACCCCTTCCCTCACACCCTTCTTCACTCCCTCCCTCCCCCCCTTCCTCACTCCCTATCTCTCCCCTCCATCACCAAATCTTAAGATACCACCTTCACCACCATAACCATTAACACCATACTAATTAACCACCATTACCACCCTCCCTAACACCACTATTGGTACCACCACCACCCTCATCTACCATCATTACTACCACCACCACCCTCATCTACCACCATTACTACCTCACCACCTTCATCTACCATTATTACTACCACCACCACCCTCATCTACCATCATTACTACCCCAACACCCTCATCTACCACCATCACTACCCCACCACCTTCATCTACCACCATTAATACCCCTAAACCATTCATCTACCACCATTAGTATCACCAACACCTTTATCTACCACCATTTCTACCTCCATCACCATCGTCTACCACCACTGCTACCACCACCACCCTCATCTACCACCATTACTACTACAACCACCCTCATCTACCACAATTACTACTACAACCACCCTCATCTACCACCATTACTACTACAACCACCTTCATCTACCAAAATTAATACCACCACCACCCTTATCTACCACTATTTCTATTACCACTATCCTCATCTACCACCATTACTACCACTACCACCCTCATCTACCACCATTACTACCACTACCACCCTCATCTACCACTATTACTACCACTACCACCCTCATCTACCACCATTCCTTCAGCAACAGCAATTCCACACGCACGTCTTTTTCCTGGCCAGACTTATTAAGTGCATACTTCTGCTTAACGAGTACCAACACTTTAATGTTGAATCGTGATAGATAATTGCCACATCAACTGTCTAACAACCTCAGCTTTACGCAGGAAATTACGTGAACACGAACGATAGATGTGCGCTGGTGCACGCAAGTGTTCCGTGCGTTTACGGACGCACGTAAGTGCGTCCGTAAACGTTAAAGTCAGAGGGTAGAGAGGGAAGTAGTTCTCAAGCTAGCGTAGCAGTATGTTAATCTCGTACGAGTGGACAGAAGTTAATGAAAGAGTAAGGGAAGACGACCCGGTTATGAGAGCAATAACAGAGACCAAGGTTGTGGAAACTGGCCATATATTCACCTTCCTGAAGCTGTTTCTGAAAACTGTGAGAGAGTACATAAACAGTGATGTATGTCTTGTCAACAGTGATGTACACCTTAACAACCATTAAACAGACATAATGAACTCTACTGATGACTACAGCCAGACAGCTTGACAAACAGCTAGACAGACAGACAGACAGCCAGAAAACAAACCAGACAGACAAACAGCCAGACAGTCAGACAGACAAACAGCCAGACAGATAAACAGCCAGACAGACAAACAGCCAAACAGACAGACAGACAGCCAGAAAACAACCAGACAGCCAGACAGACAGGCGTGGCACTGATTAGAAAGACAGGGACAGATAGGAGGTTGTCAGGGAGAACAGAGGCGCCCTGATCGGTCTGGTCTTATCAGAGAATTGATCGTGGGAGTTCCCCAGTGATAGTGCTTTCAGAGAGGGAGCTTAGGAGCCTCAGAGAGGGAGCTTAGGAGCCTCAGAGAGGGAGCTTAGGAGTCTCAGAGAGGGAGCTTAGGAGTCTCAGAGAGGGAGCTTAGGAGCCTCAGAGAAGGAGCTTAGGAGCCTCAGAGAGGGAGCTTAGGAGCCTCAGAGAGGGAGCTTAGGAGCCTCAGAGAGGGAGCTTAGGAACCTCAGAGAGGGAGCTTAGGAGTCTCAGAGAGGGAGCTTAGGAGCCTCAGAGAGGGAGCTTAGGAGCCTCAGAGAGGGAGCTTAGGAGTCTCAGAGAGGGAGCTTAGGAGTCTCAGAGAGGGAGCTTAGGAGTCTCAGAGAGGGAGCTTAGGAGTCTCAGAGAGGGAGCTTAGGAGCCTCAGAGAGGGAGCTTAGGAGCCTCAGAGAAGGAGCTTAGAAGCCTCAGAGAGGGAGCTTAGGAGCCTCAGAGAGGGAGCTTAGGAGCCTCAGAGAGGGAGCTTAGGAACCTCAGAGCGGGAGCTTAGGAACCTCAGAGAGGGAGCTTAGGAGCCTCAGAGAGGGAGCTTAGGAACCTCAGAGATAGAGCTTAGAAGAGTCATGAAGAAAGCTTTAGAACCTCAGAGATGGGAACTTAGGAGCCTCAAAGAGGGAGCTTTAGAGCCCTTGTAGATAGAGCTGACATACGCGAATGGTGGATCATTATCTCTCTCTCTCTCTCTCTCTTCCGTCTTTCACCATTTTCTTACTTTCTTGGTACAGCTTCCCCCGTCATCCATCGTCACCCACTGTTTTGACCTCTAAGGGTCTTATTCTAATAGTATTAACCCCTGCTGTGACCTCTAAGGATGATATTCTAATAGTATTAACCCCTGTTTTGACCTCTAAGGGCCTTATTCTAATAGTATTAACCCCTGTTTTGACCTCTAAGGGCCTTATTCTAATAGTATTAACCCCTGTTTTGACCTCTAAGGGCCTTATTCTAATAGTATTAACCCCTGTTTTGACCTCTAAGGATGATATTCTAACAGTAATTACCCCTGTTTTGACCTCTAAGGGTCTTATTCTAATAGTAATATCCCCTGTTTTGACCTCTAAGGATGATATTCTAACAGTATTAACCCCTGTTTTGACCCCTAAGGGCCTTATTCTAATAGCATTAACCACTGTTTTGACCTCTAAAGATGATATTCTAACAGTATTAACCCTTGTTTTGACCTCTAAGGATGATATTCTAACAGTATTAACCCCTGTTTGACCTCTAAGGATGATATTCTAACAGTATTAACCCCTGTTTTGATCTCTAATGATGATATTCTAACAGTATTAACCCTTGTTTTGACCTCTAAGGATAATATTCTAACAGTATTAACCCCTGTTTTGACCTCTAAGGATGATATTCTAACAGTATTAACCCTTGTTTTGACCTCTAAGGATGATATTCTAACAGTATTAACCCCTGTTTTGACCTCTAAGTGTGTGGTTGTAATATTCGCCTCAGTATTAACCATAAGTTTCACCCTCCACGACACACACTTAAAATCGATGACCTGACTTAAATTTTATGGTCCAATAATGTCTATTTGGTATTTGTTCGCGATAGATATTTTCCAGGACCAACACTGCACAACTGTCCTTGTTTGTCTTTGTCTAACAATAGTAATTGTTGTGTAGATTTTGTTTGTTTAATGACTGGTGATACTTAATGTCTGATCCCATGTTAGTCAGAGGGTGAAGTGTCCTCTCCTGGGGGGCGAAACATAGAAGACGTTTCGCCCCTTTCTCGGATCATGTTCCAGTCAGGAACGAGGAGAGGCCGGTGGGTAACTGGGGTTTAAAGCCTATCTACTACACGAGGACGAGGGTCATTAAGGCTGTATGTCACCTGTACACCACCAGTCAAGAATACTTTATTACCTGAAATATGCACTAAGATATATATATATATATTTATATATATATATATATATATATATATATATATATATATATATAATTTTAGCTGTGTGTGTGTACTCTGCAACACAGTGTTCTGGTGTCAACCGTGTAACAGTGTTGGAGACTCATGCATCAATGTCCTTATGTTATTGCAGTCTTCCTGCTTGCAACACCTCCTAGCTCTCCTAGGCATGATTCCCAGGCTCTCCTAGGCATGATTCCCAGGCTCTCATAGGCATGATTCCCAGGCTCTCCTAGACATGATTCCCAGGCTCTCATAGGCATGATTCCCAGGCTCTCCTAGGAATGATTCCCAGGCTCTCATAGGCATGATTCCCAGGTATTCCTAGTCATGATTCCCAGGCTCTCCTATGCATGATTCCCAGGCTCTCCTAGGCATGATTCCCAGGCTCTCCTAGGCATGATTTCCATGCTCTCCTAGGCATGATTCCCAGGCTCTCCTAGGCATGATTCCCAGGCTCTCCTAGGCATGATTCCCAGGCTCTCCTAGACATGATTCCCAGGCTCTTTTAGGCATGATTCCCAGGCTCTCCTAGGCATGATTCCCAGGCTCTCCTAGGCATGATTCCCAGGCTCTCCTAGGCATGATTCCCAGACTCTCCTAGGCATGATTCCCAGGCTCTCCTAGGCATGATTTCCAGGCTTTCCTAGACATGATTCCCAGACTCTCCTAGACATGATTCCCAGGCTCTCCTAGGCATGATTCCCAGGCTCTCCTAGGCATGATTTCCAGGCTTTCCTAGACATGATTCCCAGACTCTCCTAGGCATGATTCCCAGGCTCTCCTAGGCATGATTTCCAGGCTTTCCTAGACATGATTCCCAGACTCTCCTAGGCATGATTCCCAGGCTCTCCTAGGCATGATTTCCAGGCTTTCCTAGACATGATTCCCAGACTCTCCTAGACATGATTCCCAGACTCTCCTAGGCATGATTCCCAGGCTCTCCTAGGCATGATTCCCAGGCTCTCCTAGGCATGATTTCCAGGCTTTCCTAGACATGATTCCCAGACTCTCCTAGACATGATTCCCAGGCTCTCCTAGGCATGATTTCCAGGCTTTCCTAGACATGATTCCCAGACTCTCCTAGGCATGATTCCCAGGCTCTCCTAGGCATGATTTCCAGGCTTTCCTAGACATGATTCCCAGACTCTCCTAGACATGATTCCCAGACTCTCCTAGACATGATTCCCAGACTCTCCTAGGCATTATTCCAAGGTTCTCCTAGGCATGATTCTCAAGCATTCTTCAGTTCACGTGTACACATGTCAGTTGTGTGTGCACCAGTCAGTTGTGTGTGCACCAGTCAGTTGTGTGTGCACCAGTCAGTTGTGTGTGCACCAGTCAGTTGTGTGTGCACCTGTGAGTTGTGTGTGCACCTGTGAGTTGTGTGTGCACCTGTGAGTTGTGTGTGCACCATTCAGTTGTGTGTGCACCTGTCAGAGTGTGTGCACCTGTCACTTGTGTGTGCACCTGTCACTTGTGTGTGCACCTGTCACTTGTGTGTGCACCTGTCGCTTATGTGCGGGTTATTTGTGTACAACACAGCCTTCATGTGCGCCCTGATGCTGAGAACTCTTATCAGGTCCAGGTTTAAGGTCCCTCAGACCTGGACCTGGCGGTATGGAACAATACTCAAAGGCCCACATGGGTTTATCGCATGACTTAATGAGATTTCGTAGTTAGTGTAGTTTGTTTGTGTTGATTCTGAGCTGATGGCAGCATCTTGATTTCCTCGTTACCTTCTTCCGGCTCCTGGTGCAAGTGAAATAGGTGCCATGGAGGAGGTAATAGGGTCAGGCTACCTACCTAAGTGCCATTAGACACAGGTGTCTAATCCCTCAGGAAGGAACAGTGAAGGCTCGATCCTACGCCTCCATATCTCCATATCTGCTTGTCTGACTAAACGATCCTATTGTCAGAATTTAACTTAGAGAGTGTTGTGTCCTAGCTCGTCCTGGCATGGCACCCAGGAAGATTAAGATTTGGTCGATGTGTCCTAGCGTGTCCTAGGAGAGCTAGGAGTAAACTAACTTGGGAATGTAAGGGAGCAACTCACTCGTGGACACCAGCCTGTGGTATGCAAATATGACAACTGGTACTTCAACTTAGCATGGTTATAGGTGGTGGTAGTGGTGGTGGTGGTAGAGGCACTGGTGGTGGTGGTAGTAGAGGCACTGGTGGTGGTGGTAGTAGAGGCACTGGTGGTGGTGGTAGTAGAGGCACTGGTGGTGGTGATAGTAGAGGCACAGGTGGTGGTGGTAATAGAGGCACTGGTGGTGGTGGTAGTAGAGGCACAGGTGGTGGTGGTAGTAGAGGCACTGGTGGTGGTGGTGATGGTGGTGGTAGTAGTGGTGGAGGTGGTGATGGTAGTGGTGGTGGTAGTGATGATAGTGGTGGTAGTAGAGGCACTGGTAATGGTGGTGATGGTGGTGGTAGTAGAGGCACTGGTAATGGTGGTGATGGTGGTGGTAGTAGAGGCACTGGTGGTGATGATGCTGGTGGCGGTGGTGGTGGTGGTGGTAGTGGTGGTGGTGGAAGTGGTGGTGGTGGTAGTGGTGGTGATGGTGCAGAGGCTCTGGTGGTGGTGGTGATGGTGATGGTAGTGGTGGTGGTGGTAGTGGTGGTGATGGTGATAGTGATGGTGGTGATGGTGGTGGTGATGGTGGTTGTAGTGGTGGTGGTAGTGATGGTTGTGGTGGAAGTGGTGGTAGTGGTAGTGGTGGTGGTGCTGATGCTGGTGGTGGTGTTGGTGATGGTAGTAGTGGTGGTGGTGGTGATGGTGGTGGTGGTGGTAGAGGCACTGGTGGTGGTGGTAGTGAGTGTGATGGCACTGTTAGTGGTGTGCAACAACATACACCACAACAACACCTGCACACACACACACACACATACACACACACACACACACAGAAGGCACAGAAGGCAAAGAACCCAAGTAAACAAAGAGAATAGTAGAAGAGCTAGAAACGAGTATGCACAGGTACGGAAGGAGGCCCAGAAACAGTACGAAAACGACATAGCATCGAAAGTTAAGTCCGACCCGAAGCTCATGTACAGTCACATCAGAAGGAAGACAACAGTTAAAGACCAGGTGATAAGGCTGAGAAGAGAAGATGGGGAACTCACAAGCAACGATCAAGAGGTATGTGAGGAGCTCAACTTGAGGTTTAAGGAAGTATTCACAGTGGAGGAAGGAAGGCAGCTGGGTAGACAGGATGGGGTGCGTCACCAACAAGGGATGTATCAAGTGCTAGAGGGCATACACACAACTGAGGAGGAGGTGAAGCAGTTACTCAGTGACCTTGATACCTCAAAGGCGATGGGTCCGGACAATATCTCCCCGTGGGTTCTTCGGGAAGGAGCTGAGGTACTGAGTGTGCCACTTACCATAATATTCAACACATCCCTTGAAAATGGGCAGATACCTGAGGTATGGAAGAAGGCCAACGTAGTCCCCATCTTTAAAAAAGGAGACAGAAAAGAGGCACTAAACTATAGACCGGTGTCACTTACGTGTATAGTGTGCAAAGTCCTGGGGAAAATCATCAGGAAAAGAATGGTGGAGCACCTCGAGCTGAACAGGATAATAAACACCAGACAGCACGGATTCCGGGAAGGCAAATCCTGTGTAACAAACCTCCTAGAGTTCTATGATAAAGTAACAGAGGTAAGGCAAGAGAGAGAAGGGTGGGTTGATTGCATTTTCCTGGACTGCAGGAAGGCCTTCGACACAGTTCCTCACATGAGATTAGTAAAGAAGTTGGAAGAACAAGCATGTATCACAGGAAGGGCACTGGAATGGATCAGGGAATACCTCACAGGGAGGCAACAACGGGTCATGGTGCTTGATGAGGTATCACAGTGGGCGCCTGTGACGAGCGGCGTACCGCAGGGGTCAGTCCTAGGACCAGTGTTATTCCTGGTATATGTAAACGACATGACGGATGGGATAGACTCAGAAGTGTCTCTGTTCGCAGATGATGTGAAATTAATGAGGAGAATCACATCGGAAGAGGACCAAGCAGGACTTCAAACAGACCTGGACAAGCTTGACATCTGGTCTAGCAACTGGCTTCTCGAATTCAATCCCACTAAATGCAAAGTCATGAAGATCGGAGAAGGACAAAGAAGACCGCTGACAGAGTACAGGCTAGGTGGACAAGGGCTACAAACCTCGGCAAAGGAGAAAGACCTTGGGGTGAGTATAACGCCAAGTACGTCTCCGGAGGCACACATCAAACAGATAACTGCGGCAGCATATGGGCGACTGGCAAACCTAAGATTAGCGTTCCGTTACCTAAACAAGGAATCGTTCAAGACACTGTACACCGTGTACGTCAGGCCCATACTAGAATATGCAGCACCAGTCTGGAACCCACACCTGGTCAAGCACGTAAAGAAACTAGAGAAAGTGCAAAGGTTTGCGACAAAGCTAGTTCCACAACTCAGGGGTCTGTCCTATGAAGAAAGGTTGAGGGAAATAGGACTAACAACACTGGAGGAAAGAGGGTCAGAGGAGACATGATAACGACATACAAAATACTGCGGGGAATCGACAAGGTAGACAGGGACAGGATGTTCCAGAGAGGGAACACAGAAACAAGGGGACACAACTGGAAGCTGAAGACTCAGATGAGTCAAAGGGATGTTAGGAAGCATTTCTTCAGCCACAGAGTAGTCAGGAAGTGGAATAGTCTAGAGAAACATATAGTGGAGGCAGGAACCATACATAGTTTTAAGACAAGGTATGATAAAGCTCATGGAGCAGGGAGAGCAGAGACCCAGTAGCGGACAGCGAAGAGGCGGGGCCAGGAGCTGAGTCTCGACCCCTGCAACCACAATTAGGTGAGTACACACCGTCCAGGAGGGTACATGTTAATATCATACAAGATACAAACGTGTGCTTGGCGGGGCGAGAAATTAGAATTTTAATCCCAATTGCATTTCCAGTGTTTATTTACATACCAGCGATTTTCTGGTATATACATGTATCGTATATATGTATGTATTTACACGCGCCAGATTTATGTAATGAAATATATCACAGATGGGACAAGTTCGTTAGTTTTCAAGTGGGGAGTATTACGTTAATTTGTGATGTTGACAGATGTGTCAGTGTAGGGAGGGAGGGAGAGACAGACAGACAGACAGACAGACAGACAGACAGACAGACCGTAGGTGAATGGGAGAAGTCCAAAAGTGGGCCATCTCTATATGGGAGGCTGACACAAAAAGAAAGCTGTCATCAGGTAGAGAGGTCTCCAAAACCTGGTGGTCCTTGATCAAGGACAGACAAGGTTATCTAAATCGTCAAGATTGATTCACCTCTACTGGTAGTCAGGAGAAAGCTGACGTCTTTGCAAAACACTTTGCTGCCAAGATGCAAGTTGCTGATCCAGTAAGGAACCCTCCTTGGGAACCCTCCTTGGGAACCCTCCTTGGGAACCCTCCTTGGCAAGCCGCAAGAACTGTGTTAACGTTGTCAGTGGTGACAATAAGGCAGAAGGAGGTGCATTTTCTTCTTAAATCGTTGGAAAGACAAAAGGCTGTAGGCCCAGACAAGTTGAGCCCAAGATTGCTGAGTAGATATGCAGACCAGCTAGCAACACCTCTAACCCGCATCTATCAGCACTGCCTAGTACAGTGTCAATGATCTTCTCTGTGGAAAGAGGCAAATGTAATCCCTGTTCACAAAAAGAAGATCAGAGCAGAAACCAGCAACTACAGACCAGTGTCCCTCCTGTCAATCACTGGCAAGATCCTTGAGACGATAATCTCAAGACAAATGACAGAGTTTTTTGACTACCACTCACTACTTTGTGACCGTCAATATGGCTTCAGGAAAGGTTACTCTGCTGCTGATCTTTTGTTAAACCTCTCCACTAAGTGGCACCAGTCACTGGATGAATCCAAAGTCAGCTGTGTGGTGGCACTGGACATTGCTGGTGCTTTCGACCAAGTGTGGCACCAGGGACTCTTGGCAAAACTGCAAGCACTAGGAATTGCAGGCTCTACACTATGTCTCCTCAGTGATAACCTTCAGGGCAAATGCCAGCTGCTCTAAGCTACATCAGTCACCAGCTAAGAGCTAAATCAGCCTGGGATAAACGATGGCAGGTAACATTTGCTCCTGAGAAAACACAAATGATGATGATAGTCTCTAGGCACCATGATGGTAATGCAGGAGCAATGTAAGTATGAATGGGAGAGTATTGGTACCTGGGGACGAAGTTGATATCCTTGGGGTGTAATTTGTCTCCAAGCTGACCATGAAGAATTACGTTGCAAATCTTGCAAACAAGGCAACCAGGAAGCTTACAGCACTTCGCCGTATCTCGCATCTGCTTGACAGTAGGGGTTGCAAGATTCTGTATGAGGCACAAGTACGCTCACCCCTTGAGTATGCTCCACTTTCTTGGATTGCCTGCCCTCCCCCCCATCTCATCTGCGACTTCTTGGATAGATCTGTCACTTCAGCAGAGCCTTCAACACAGGAAGGATGTGGGTGGATTTACTGTTATGTACAAGGCTAGTATCATCAAAGTACCACACTTGGATCCACTCCGAGGACAGCGAAAAGTGAGCTTCTATACCACAAGACGGGCAGCCAGCAGCATCTACGCAATGACTGTACCCTTCTCCAGAACATCACTTCATCTCAGAACATTTATTCCCAGGATGACTCGAGTCTGGAACACGTTCGAACAGCATTATGATATTAACGAAATAAAGTCAAATGATCAAATGAAAATGCTGGCCCACAGCTGGCCCACAGCTGGCCCCACAGCTGGCCCACAGCTAGCACACAGATGGCTCTAACTTCATCCTGTTCCATATTAGTACGTTTCTTAACAATAAAAAGGCTTTTAAATGAGCTGATGTAAGTAACAGCTCTTAGCTTGTAAATACAGACAGAGAAACAGACAGAGAGACAGACAGACAGACAGAGAAACAGAGATAGAGAGAGACAAACAGACAGAGAAACAGAGAGAGAGAGAGAGAGAGAGAGAGTAGACTCACCAGACAGACTGAGTCACACATACAACACAGACAGAGAAACAGAGCTACAAGAGAGACTACAGTTACTAGTACAACATAGCTAATACAGTGTACTGTCTGAAAAACTAGAAGACATCAACACAGTACAAAGGGAACACACATTGTACTCACCATGTACTGGTTAGTCTAACACAACAAGGTACTCACACATTACAATGGTGCTACTCACATTCCATGTTACTCACAACCATAAAACTAGTCTAACACAACATAGGTGAACTCAACCATCTACATGACTCATACCAAATGCTACCACCAGTGACTCATCACAAAGGTACTCAGCCAGTGTACTGGTCACAATGTCTCCCAGGTCTGGTACACAAATGGTACTCACCAGTGTACTGGTCTACACAACTAGTACTCACCAGTGTCTGGTCACAACATGTACTCACCAGTGTACTGGTCACCAAATGTACTCACCAGTGTACTGGTCTACCAACATGGTACTCACAGTGTACTGGTCTACACAACATGGTACTCACCAGTGTACTGGTACACAACATGGTACTCACCAGTGTACTGGTCCACACATGGTCTCACCAGTGTCTGGTCTACACAAATGGTACTCACCAGTGTACTGGTCTACACAATATGGTACTCACCAGTGTACTGGTCTACACAGCATGGTACTCACCAGTGTACTGGAGTACACAGCATGGTACTCACCAGTGTACTGGTCTACACAACATGGTACTCACCAGTGTACTGGTCTACACAACATGGTACTCACCAGTGTACTGGTCTACACAACATGGTACTCACCAGTGTACTGGTCTACACAACATGGTACTCACCAGTGTACTGGTCTACACAACATGGTACTCACCAGTGTCTGGTACAATGTACTCACCAGTGTACTGGTCTACACAATATGGTACTCACCAGTGTACTGGTCTACACAACATGGTACTCACCAGTGTACTGGACTACACAACATGGTACTCACCAGTGTACTGGTCTACACAATATGGTACTCACCAGTGTACTGGTCTACACAATATGGTACTCACCAGTGTACTGGTCTACACAACATGGTACTCACCAGTGTACTGGTCTACACAGCATGGTACTCACCAGTGTACTGGTCTACACAACATGGTACTCACCAGTGTACTGGATTAAACAGCATGGTACTCACCAGTGTACTGGAGTACACAGCATGGTACTCACCAGTGTACTGGTCTACACAATATGGTACTCACCAGTGTACTGGTCTACACAACATGGTACTC
>WNWK01006220.1:0-35000 GCA_009830355.1 Cherax destructor | reverse complement strand
AATTCTATCATTATTTCTTTTCTAAATATAATTATATCTCTAATTCTATCTTTCTCTAATTCTCTTCCAATTCAAATTCATTTATAATTTTTTTCAAAATATATTTTATTCAAAATTTTCTGACGTCAGATATAAATTATTCATTTATTGGGGGGTAAAATTATTATTTTTTATTTAAATTAGCACAAAAAAATTTGTTTATATAAATAATTATTAATGGGAGCATTAGGAGGGCAATACTCGATGTTCTGGAAGGTTCCTAATTACCCCTTAGCTCTCTCTCTCTCTCTCTCTCTCTCTCTCTCTCTCTCTCTCTCTCTCTCTCTCTCTCTCTTTACACAGGGTTTGACAAGGTTAGGTTAAGGATTCCTAACTTTATTAACAAGCTAAGAGCTGTTACCTACATCAGCTCATTTGAAAGCATTTTTATTGTTATGAAACATACAAGTAGGGAACAGGATGAAGTTGGAGCCGTCTGTGGGCCAGCTGTGAGCCATCTGTTGGCCAGCTGTGAGCCATCTGTGGGCCAGCATTTTCATTTGATCAACTGACTTTATCTCGTTGACATCATAATGGTGTACGAATGTGTTCCAGACTCGAGTCATCCTGGGATAAATGATCTCAGATGAAGTGATGTTCTGGGGAAGGTTACAGCCAGAGTGAAGTTGCTTCTCACTGCCCGTCTTGTGGTATAGAAGCTTGCTTCTCACTGCCCGTCTTGTGGTATAGAAGCTTGCTTCTCACTGCCCGACTTGTGGTATAGAAGCTTGCTTCTCACTGCCCGTCTTTGGTATAGAAGCTTGCTTCTCATTGCCCGTCTTGTGGTATAGAAGCTTGCTTCTCACTGCCCGTCTTGTGGTATAGAAGCTTGCTTCTCACTGCCCGTCTTGTGGTATAGAAGCTTGCTTCTCATTGCCCGTCTTGTGGTATAGAAGCTTGCTTCTCACTGCCCTTCTTGTGGTATAGAAGCTTGCTTCTCACTGCCCGTCTTGTGGTATAGAAGCTTGCTTCTCACTGCCCTTCTTGTGGTATAGAAGCTTGCTTCTCACTGCCCGTCTTGTGGTATAAAAGCTTGCTTCTCACTGCCCGTCTTGTGGTATAGAAACTTGCTTCTCACTGCCCGTCTTGTGGTATAGAAGCTTGCTTCTCACTGCCCGTCTTGTGGTATAGAAGCTTGCTTCTCGCTGTCTTCGAAGTGGAACCAAGTGTGGTACTTTGACAATGTTGGCCTTGTACATAACAGTAAGGCCACCCACATCCCTCCTGTGTTGAAGGCTCTGCTGAAATGACAGATCTATCCAGGATGGTCCAGGCGAGAGATGAGACGTCTTGCTCTGTTCTCTACTCTGTCAAGCAGTCGCAGATGAGAGGGGGGGGGGCAGGCAAACCAAGAAAGTGGAGCATACTCAAGGTGTGAGCGTACTTGTGCCTCATACTGAATCTTGCAACCCCTACTGTCAAGCAGATGCGAGATACGGCGAAGTGCTGTAAGCTTCCTGGCTGCCTTGTTTGCAAGATTTACTACGTGGTTCTTCATGGTCAGTTTGGAGTCAAATTTAGAAGACCAGCATTACCATCATGGTGCCTAGAGACCATCATCATTTGTGTTTTCTCAGGTGCAAATGTTACTTGCCATCGGTTTCCCCAAGCTGATATAACTCTTAGCTGGTGATTGATGTAGCTTAGGGCAGCTGGCATTTCTTCTCTTGGATAAGTAAATGTCAGAGTACAGTCGTCTGCATACGCATGGGATTCTGGGATAAGATGAAGAAGGTCATTGAAGTAGGCATTCCATAACAATGGTCCCAGCACACTTCCTTGTGGAACACTTGCCCCCAATAGGATGCCTTGCTGATTCTGTTCCATTGAGAACTACCTTTAGAGAGCTACCATGAAGGTAATCACTGAGGAGACATAGTGTAGAGCCTGCAATTCCCAGTGCTTGCAGTTTTGTCAAGAGTCCCTGGTGCCACACTTGGTCGAAAGCACCAGCAATGTCCAGTGCTACCACACAGCTGACTTTGGATTCATCCAGTGACTGGTGCCACTTAGTGGAGAGGTTTAACAAAAGATCAGCAGCAGAGTAACCTTTCCTGAAGCCATATTGACGGTCACAAAGTAGTGAGTGGTAGTCAAAAAACTCTGTCATTTGTCTTGAGATTATCGTCTCAAGGATCTTGCCAGTGATTGACAGGAGGGACACTGGTCTGTAGTTGCTGGTTTCTGCTCTGATCTTCTTTTTGTGAACAGGGATTACATTTGCCTCTTTCCACAGAGAAGATCATTGACACTGTACTAGGCAGTGCTGATAGATGCGGGTTAGAGGTGTTGCTAGCTGGTCTGCATATCTACTCAGCAATCTTGGGCTCAACTTGTCTGGGCCTACAGCCTTTTCTTGGTCAAACGATTTAAGAAGGAAATGCACGTCCTCTACCACGTCCTCTACCACGTCCTCTACCACGTCCTCTACCACGTCCTCTACCACGTTCTCTACCACGCCCCTGTATGGTTCTGACAGACGTGTTCCTGCTGTTCGTACTTAGGTGCAGCAGGTGTTCAGGTGCAGTGAGAGTCCCCTGATTATTAACTGCACCAATCTCTGGTGGAGAAAATCTTGACTCAGTACTTGCCGATGAAGCACTGGTGCCAGATGTTGGAATAGTGTCGGCAGGTGTGCTGACAGGTGTAGGATCAGAGATGGTATGTGCACTGTCTAGTGTACTGGCAGGTGCTGAAGCAGTGATGTCAGGTGTAGGAGAATTAACAGATCCAAGACTTGCTTCGTTGGTGGGAAGAGGATCTGGTCTCTCTGTGGTGGTCAGAGGAATTGTGTTAGAATTCTCAAATGTAATGTTTTGGGCTCTGTCTAACTGTGGAGTCTTAGCGATGACAGAATTCCACCAGTTATTTACCTCTGAGTTGAGCTCAGTGTGGCACTTCCAGTTTTTGTCAATAGTGTCACCATCAGCTGAGCAGCTTATGTCACTTGATGAAGGCTTGCACTGGCCTTCTACAATAGCTTGAAGGCTATCTAATGATTTGAGGAGCTCATGCAGTGCTTCCCTGTGATGAATTATCTTAGCTGTGACTTTACAACACTCCCCATGAGAGCAGTCTTGACCTCTGGAGAGGAGTCTGAGGTACTTCTGAACCTTCCTCTTGTAGCTCCAGGCTTGTGTCCATATATACCACAGGATTATGGATATCCTTCAATATTCTGAGATTTTCTTCCTGGCTACAACAAAATTCTTCTTCTGGAATACAATGTGTGTGGCAGTAGTTGGAACAAGTAGGTTCCTTACATTTAAGAACAATTTTGACCCTTGTAGTATACCCACAAACACTAGTAGCTACTGGGACAATAGCCAGATATCGAAGATATTCTTGCTATTTTGCTATGTGAAGTCATCACATCACATCTCTCCCCTCTCTCTCTCTCTCTCTCTCTCTCTCTTCTCTCTTCTTCTTCTATCTATATATATATATATATATATATATATATATACTATACATCAGGTTGGTTACTATATGAAGGTGACTGTTACTGAGGGGTGACCGCTGTAGCGAGGTCAGCACACGTCACACTGGAATCATTACATTGCTGTAATGATTCCACACAATAATTCTCACCTCTGTAATCTACGATACAAACTTTACTTTTTGTGGGAACTAATATTACCAGTGTTGTGTGTGTGTGTGTGTGTGTGTGTGTGTTTGTGTGTGTGTGTGTGTGTGTGTGTTTGTGTGTGTGTGTGTTTGTGTGTGTGTGTGTGTGTGTGTGTGTGTGTTGTGTGTGTGTGTGTGTTGTGTGTGTGTGTGTTTGTGTGTGTGTGTGTTTGTGTGTGTGTGTGTGTACTACCTAGTTGTACTCACCTAGTTGTTGTTGCAGGGGTCGAGTCATAGCTCCTGGCCCCGCCTCTTCACTGGCCGCTACTGGGTCACTCTCCCTGCGCCATGAGCTTTATCATACCTCTTCTTAAAGCTATGTATGGAGCCTGCCTCCACTACGTCACTTCCTAAACTATTCCACTTCCTGACCACTCTGTGACTGAAGAAATACTTCCTAACATCTCTGTGATTCATTTGAGTCTTCAACTTCCAACTGTGTCCCCTAGTTGCTGTGTCCCATCTCTGGAACATTCTGTCTCTGTCCACTTTGTCAATTCCTCTCAGTATCTTATATGTTGTTATCATGTCCCCCCTATCTCTCCTGTCCTCCAGTGTCGTCAGGTCGATTTCCCTTAACCTCTCCTCGTAGGACATACCCCTTAGCTCCGGGACTAGTCTTGTTGCAAACCTTTGCACTTTCTCGAGCTTCTTCATGTGCTTGGCTAGATGTGGGTTCCAAACTGGTGCTGCATACTCCAGTATGGGCCTAACGTACACAGTGTACAGGGTCCTGAACGATTATTTATTAAGATGTCGGAATGCTGTTCTTAGGTTTGCTAGGCGCCCATATGCTGCAGCAGTTATTTGGTTGATGTGCGCCTCAGGAGATGTGCCTGGTGTTATACTCACCCCAAGGTCTTTTTTCTTGATTGAGGTTTGCAGTCTCTGGCCCCCTAGGCTGTACTCCGTCTGCGGTCTTCTTTGCCCTTCCTCAATCTTCATGACTTTGCACTTGGTGGGGTTGAACTCCAGGACCCAATTGCTGGACCAGGCTTGCAGCCTGTCCAGATCCCTTTGTAGTTCTGCCTGGTCCTCGTCCGACTGAATTCTTATCATCAACTTCACATCATCTGCAAACAGGGACACTTCGGGGTCTATTCCTTCCGTCATGTCGTTCACAAATACCAGAAACAGCACTGGTCCCAGGACTGACCCCTGTGGAACCCCACTCGTCACCGGCGCCCACTCTGACACCTCGCCACGTACCATGACTCGCTGCTGTCTTCCTGACAGGTATTCCCTGATCCATTGTAGTGCCTTCCCTGTTACCCCTGCCTGGTCCTCCAGCTTCTGCACTAATCTCTTGTGTGGAACTGTGTCAAACGCCTTCTTACAGTCCAAGAATATGCAATCTACCCACCCCTCTCTCTCTTGTCTTATTGCTGTCACCCTGTCGTAGAACTCCAGTAGGTTTGTGACACAGGATTTCCCGTCCCTAAAACCGTGTTGGCCGTCGTTGATAAGCTCATTCCTTTCTAGGTGCTCAACCACTCTTCTCCTGACTATCTTCTCCATGACCTTGCATACTATACATGTCAGTGACACTGGTCTGTAGTTTAGTGCTACGTTCCTGTCTCCTTTTTTAAAAATTGGAACTACATTTGCTGTCTTCCATACCTTAGGTAGTTGCCCTGTTTCAATAGATGTGTTGAAGATCATTGTTAGGAGTGCACATAGCTCCTCTGCTCCCTCTCTCAGAACCCATGGAGAGATGTTATCTGGCCCCATCGCCTTTGAGGTATCTAGCTCGCTTAGTAGCCTCTTCACTTCCTCCTCAGTTGTGTGTATTGTGTCCAGTACCTGATGGTGTACCCTAACTCTCCTCCTTTCTGGAGGCCCTTCTATCTCCTCTGTGAACACCTCTTTGAATCTCATGTTGAGCTCCTCACACACTTCGTGGTCATTTCTTGTGACCTCCCCTCCTACCTTCCTCAGCCTGATCACCTGGTCCTTGACTGTTGTTCTCCTCCTGATGTGGCTGTACAGCAGCTTTGGGTCAGATTTGGCTTTCGCTGCTATGTCATTCTCATTCTGTCTTTGGGCCTCCCTTCTGATCTGTGCATATTCATTTCTGGCTCTACGACTGCTCTCCTTATTCTACAGGGTTCTTTGCCTTCTGTACCTCTTCCATTCCCTTGTACACTTGGTTTTGGCTTCCCTGCACCTTTGGGTGAACCATGGGCTCATCCTGTCTTTTTCGCTTCTCCTGTTTCCCTTGGGTATAAACCTCTCCTCAGCTTCCTTGCAAATTGTTGTCATATATTCCATCATCTCGTCTACTGACTTCCCTTCCATCTCTCTGTCCCACTGAACTCCTGCAGGAAGTTCCTCATGCCCACGTAGTCACCTTTCTTGTAGTTTGGCTTCATTTGTGCAGCCCTTCCTGCTTCCCCTTCCACTTGTAACTCTACTATGTATTCGAAACTTAGAATCATGTCATCACTGGCCCCAAGGGGGCTTTCATGTGTGATGTGTGTGTACTCACCTAGTTGTGGTTGCAGGGGTCGAGACATGGCTCCTGGCCCCGTGTGTGTGTGTGTGTGTGTGTATGTGTGTGTGTGTGTGTGTATGTGTGTGTGTGTGTATGTGTGTGTGTGTGTATATATGTGTGTGTGTGTGTATGTGTGTGTGTGTGTGTGTATGTGTGTGTGTGTGTGTGTCCTCCATACGACTGGTAATATTGAAATTACAAAGGAAGTACAGAATGATGGTATTTTTGAGGGGGAGGCGGGGGAGGGGAGAGAGGGACGGGAGAGGGGAGGAGGAGGAGGGAGAGAGAGGTGACACCGTGGTCAATTTTAATTTTTTTCGCAAAATTCCCGACTTAATTGGGAGATTTTGGTGGATGGGAAAAGGCCATTTAAAAACTGGTAATGGTGTTGGTGATGGTGATGGTGATGGTGTTGGTGATGGTGTTGTTTCAGATCGTTATTAACTAATGTAAGTATCTCACGTGATTTACAATTGCTATGTAAACATTGCCAATGATGGTGCATCAGGTAGCGTTCAACCTGCTACCTCCCAATACCATAGTTCCTGTCTCAGGCCGTCTACTTATATATATATATATATATATATATATATATATATATATATATATATATATATATATATATATATATATATATATATATATATATATATATATATAATGGGTCCACTCTGTGTAAATTGTGGGACCCATAGCCTCGGAGAAGTGGATAAAAGGCTTCAAGGAAGAATATTTAGATGTCTTTCTGAAGCCATTTGAATATTCCACTTCCCCTACCACCCCATCTTTTATTAAATATATATAAAATTTATTTCAAGATACAATACATTGTCAAAATACATTAACAAGAATACAATATTGAGTAAAACAACATAGATGACAACTCAGAGCTACATGTCAAATATTTCGTCCAGCTCCCCGGTAGTGGGCCGCGTGCCCAGAATACTGCAGGCATTTTCCCTCTGGATCGCAACACTGAGTCTCTGAAAGAGGAAGCTGGTCGCCCTGTGGTCCTTGGTTTCTATGATGAGTTTTCCACCCAGCTCCTTGAGAAACTTTAGAGCACACTTGCCCCATACTCCATGGGTCTCCGACCCTATTGGGATGAAGTTATAGCAAGAGGGAAGGTCTTCATATTTGCGGGTCTTCTGGGTCTCCCTGTGGCTGGCAGCTCCACCCCCTTCGGCTAAGGAGTGTGGCAGGTAGGTGTCTGCCAATGTGGCAGCACAGGTGTAGTCCCAAGCAATCTGCTTACCATCCTTCCAGGGTAGCATGGTGGCTCCATCAGGACGCTTTTGACTTCCATCAGACCTCTGCACTTGGGGTTCTCGTTGAGCTGGGCAACGGGCTGTGGCGAGGCTTCTCTTTATGATGTCATTGACCTCCTCATGTCTAGCATACTTCCCTTCTGATGTACGACACACGAGACCATGAAGTCCGAATTGATCAGCCGTCGCCCTGCCGCAAATACACCTATGTTCGGTGAGTATGGGGGCGGCTAGGCGAAGAGCAACACCAATCCGAATGGCCTGTGGGTCGAGTCGAGTCCCCAGAGAGGAATTGAGAACAGCTAGAAGGAAATCTCCTGAGTGTCGTGCCTTCACCGCTAGGAGACGAGCTTTGTCCTTTCCTGAAGCGTTGGTGAGCATTGTGTTGGAAATTTTTTTCCATGATCGGTTTGTCCCAGTGGAACTGTTTGTGCTCTTTGGGAGGAGCTGGTCTACTGGAGGAGTCTGCCAGGATGTCCCACTGCACTGCTGCTTCAATGAACTTGGGGTCTTGAGCTCCCACCACACCTCTCAAACGTTCAGGAATAATCCTCTTGACTAATCCACAGGAGGCCAAACACGATGACAGAAATGCAGGTAAAGCTACCTGCCTTGCTTTGCGCACCCCTATACCTCCCAGTCGCACTGGGAGGGTTGCCTGCTCCCATTGCCGATCCTCTAGTGACAGATTCAGTGCCTTCTTGAAGGTTGATCTCAGGTGTGCGTCATACTCGTCAAGTGTTGGGTTGTCAAAAGAGGGTGCGCACCTCAAGAAGTAAGTGAGTCTTGGCATAGTAAGACACCTTGTGAGGAGATACAGGGCATCATGGGCATCAAGATCACTTATTCTCTCCTCCATTCTTTTCAGGTCATTCACTTTGTCCTTGAGGACAGTGTCGATGGCGTGGTGACCCAGCGGTGCTCCCAGGAGGGTACTGTTGGATGGAGTGGTAGTAGTGACTTCTGGGAGGATTGTTTGCACCGCATTGATTATATATATATATATATATATATATATATATATATATATATATATATATATATATATATATATATATATATATATATATATATATATATATATATATATATATATATATATATATATATATATATATATATATATATATATATATATATATATAATATATATATATATATATATATATATATAATTTAATAGGTTATATATAATGTGTCAATAATTAGGTAATTATGATAGGAACTACAGTTTAACAGTTAATCATTATTTACTAGGTCTTACCTACTGGGCTGTAATTTGATTTGAAGCTGGTCCGACCGTCTGGACCTGGTTGTACACTGTTAATCATGTTACTAGCACCTACTGGTCTAGTGTTACTAGCACTGCCTGGACCATGGTCTAGTGTTACTAGCACTGCCTGGATCATGGTCTGGTGTTACTAGCACTGTCTGGACAATGGTCTGATGTTACTAGCACTGTCTGGACCTGGTCTAGTGTTACTAGCACTGTTTAAACCTTTTCTGGTGTTACTAGAACTGTCTGAACCATGGTCTAGTGTTACTTACACTGTATGGACCTGGTCTGGTGTTACTAGAACTGTCTGGACCTGGTCTGGTGTTACTAGCACTGTCTGGACCTGGTCTGGTGTTACTAGCACTGTCTGGACCTGGTCTGCTGTTACTAAAACTGTCTGGACCATGGTCTGGTGTTACTAGAACTGCCTGGACCTGGTCTGATGTTACTAGAAGTGTCTGGACCTGGTCTGGTGTTACTAGAACTCTCTGGACCATTATCTGGTGTTACTAGAACTGTTTGGACCTGGTCTTGTGTTACTAGAACTATCTGGACCTGGTCTGGTGTTACTAGCACTGTCTAGACCTGGTCTAGTGTTACTAGCAATGTCTGAACCTTTTCTCGTGTTACTAGAAACTGTCTGGACCATGGTCTAGTGTTACTAACACTGTATGGACCTGGTCTGGTGTTACTAGAACTGTCTGGACCTGGTCTGGTGTTACTAGCAATGTCTGCACCTGGTCTGGTGTTACTAGAACTGTCTGGACCATGGTCTGTGTTACTAGAACTGTCTGGACCTGGTCTGGTGTTACTAGAACTGTCTGGACCTGGTCTGGTGTTACTAGAACTGTCTGACCTGGTCTGGTGTTACTAGAACTGTCTGACCATGGTCTGTGTTACTAGAACTGTCTGGACCTGGTCTGGTGTTACTAGAACTCTCTGGACCATGGTCTGGTGTTACTAGAACTGTCTGGACCTGGTCTTGTTCTAGAACTGTCTAGACCATGTTGTGTTTTAGAACTGCTGGGCCTGGTCTGGTGTTACTAGAACTCTCTGAAACCCTGTTCTGGTGTTACTAGAACTGTCTGGACCTGGTCTTGTGTTACTAGAACTGTCTGGACCTGGTCTGGTGTTTCTAGAACTCTCTGGACCTGGTCTGGTGTTTCTAGAACTATCTGGACCTGGTCTGGTGTTTCTAGAACTGTCTGGACCTTGTCTGGTGTTTCTAGAACTGTCTGGACCTGGTCTGGTGTTACTAGAACTGTCTGGACCTGGTTTGGTGTTTCTAGAACTGTCTTGACCTGGTCTGGTGTTTCTAGAACTATCTGGACCTTGTCTGGTGTTTCTAGAACTGTCTGGACCTGGTCTGGTGTTTCTAGAACTGTCTGGACCTGGTCTGGTATTTCTAGAACTGTCTGGACCTGGTCTGGTGTTTCTAGAACTGTCTGGACCTGGTCTGGTGTTACTAGAACTATCTGGACCTGGTCTGGTGTTTCTCGAACTGTCTGGACCTGGTCTGGTGTTACTAGAACTGTCTGGACCTGGTTTGGTGTTTCTAGAACTGTCTGGACCTGGTCTGGTGTTTCTAGAACTATCTGGACCTGGTCTGGTGTTTCTAGAACTGTCTGGACCTGGTCTGGTGTTTCTAGAACTGTTTGGACCTGGTCTGGTGTTTCTAGAACTGTCTGGACCTGGTCTGGTGTTTCTAGAACTGTCTGGACCTGGTTTGGTGTTTCTAGAACTGTCTGGACCTGGTTTGGTGTTTCTAGAACTGTCTGGACCTGGTCTGATGTTTCTAGAACTGTCTGGACCTGGTCTGGTGTTTCTAGAACTATCTGGACCTGGTCTGGTGTTTCTACAACTGTCTGGACCTGGTCTGGTGTTTCTAGAACTGTCTGGACCTATTCTGGTGTTTCTAGAACTGTCTGGACCTGGTTTGGTGTTTCTAGAACTGTCTGGACCTGGTCTTGTGTTTCTAGAACTATCTGGACCTGGTCTGGTGTTTCTACAACTGTCTGGACCTGGTCTGGTGTTTCTAGAACTGTCTGGACCTTGTCTGGTGTTTCTAGAACTGTCTGGACCTGGTCTGGTGTTTCTAGAACTGTCTGGACCTGGTCTGGTGTTTCTAGATCTGTCTGGACCTGGTCTGGTGTTACTAGATCTGTCTGGACCTGGTCTGGTGTTACTAGATCTGTCTGGACCTGGTCTGGTGTTATTAGATCTGTCTGGACCTGGTCTGGTGTTACTAGAACTGTCTGGACCTGGTCTGGTGTTACTAGAACTGTCTGGACCTGGTCTTGTGTTACTAGAACTGTCTGGACCTGGTCTGGTGTTACTAGAACTGTCTGGACCTGGTCTGATGTAATAAGAAATCCCAACTCACTTGGTGGGTTATATAGGTGGGTGTTCTGACCATCCATCCATCCCAGCGCTGGTGGGCGTTCTGAGCAGTGCTGGTGGGCGTGCTGTACATCCACCCACCCACGCGCTGGTGGGTCTGCTGCCCACCCACCCTAGCGCTGGTGGGCGTGCTGCCCACTCACCCCCGCCATTAATTCCATCAGGAATGTAATATAAATGTTACTGGAGACTGTCTCTCCTGCTGCTGGAGACTGTCTCTCCTGCTGCTGGAGACTGTCTCTCCTGCTGCTGGAGACTGTCTCTCCTGCTGCTGGAGACTGTCTCTCCTGCTGCTGGAGACTGTCTCTCCTGCTGCTGGAGACTGTCTCTTCTGCTGCTTTAGACTGTCTCTCCTGCTGCTGGAGACTGTCTCTTCTGCTGATGGAGACTGTCTCTCCTGCTGCTGGAGACTGTCTCTTCTGCCGCTGGAGACTGTCTCTTCTGCTGCTGGAGACTGTCTCTCCTGCTGCTGGAGACTGTCTCTCCTGCTGCTGGAGACTGTCTCTCCTGCTGCTGGAGACTGTCTCTCCTGCTGCTGGAGACTGTCTCTCCTGCTGCTGGAGACTGTCTCTCCTGCTGCTGGAGACTGTCTCTTCTGCTGCTGGAGACTGTCTCTCCTGCTGCTGGAGACTGTCTCTTCTGCTGCTGGAGACTGTCTCTCCTGCTGCTGGAGACTGTCTCTCCTGCTGCTGGAGACTGTCTCTCCTGCTGCTGGAGACTTCTCTCTCTGCTGCTGGAGACTGTCTCTCCTGCTGTGGAGACTGTCTCTCCTGCTGCTGGAGACTGTCTCTCCTGCTGCTGGAGACTGTCTCTCCTGCTGCTGGAGACTGTCTCTCCTGCTGCTGGAGACTGTCTCTCCTGCTGCTGGAGACTGTCTCTCCTGCTGCTGGAGACTGTCTCTCCTGCTGCTGGAGACTGTCTCTCCTGCTGCTGGAGACTGTCTCTCCTGCTGCTGGAGACTGTCTCTCCTGCTGCTGGAGACTGTCTCTCTGCTGCTGGAGACTGTCTCTCCTGCTGCTGGAGACTGTCTCTCTGCTGCTGGAGACTTCTCTGCGTGAGCTGCCCTGCTGACTGGGAGACTGTCTCTCCTGCTGCTGGAGACTGTCTCTCCTGCTGCTAGAGACTGTCTCTCCTGCTGCTGGAGACTGTCTCTCCTACTGCTGGAGACTGTCTTCATGCTGATGGAGACTGTCTCTCCTGCTGATGGAGACATTTCAACTGTCTGAGAGACTACTATAAGACTAAGAGATACATGATTAACTCTGAGAGATACTTAACCGAGAGATACATTATTAATGTCTGAGAGATACTTAACTAGAGAGATACATTATTAATGTCTGAGAGATACTCTAACCCAGAGAGATACATTATTAATGTCTGAGAGATACTCTAACCCAGAGAGATACATTATTAATGTCTGAGAGATACTCTAACCCAGAGAGATACATTATTAATGTCTGAGAGATACTCTAACCCAGAGAGTACATTATTAATGTCTGAGAGATACTCTAACCCAGAGAGATACATTATTAATGTCTGAGAGATACTCTAACCCAGAGAGATACATTATTGATGTCTGAGAGATACTCTAACTCAGAGAGATACATTATTAATGTCTGAGAGATACTCTAACCCAGAGAGATACATTATTAATGTCTGAGAGATACTCTAACCCAGAGAGATACATTATTAATGTCTGAGAGATACTCTAACCCAGAGAGATACATTATTAATGTCTGAGAGATACTCTAACCCAGAGAGATACATTATTAATGTCTGAGAGATACTCTAACTCAGAGAGATACATTATTAATGTCTGAGAGATACTCTAACCCAGAGAGATACATTATTAATGTCTGAGAGATACTCTAACCCAGAGAGATACATTATTAATGTCTGAGAGATACTCTAACCCAGAGAGATACATTATTAATGTCTGAGAAATACTCTAACCCAGAGAGATACATTATTGATGTCTGAGAGATACTCTAACTCAGAGAGATACATTATTAATGTCTGAGAGATACTCTAACCCAGAGAGATACATTATTAATGTCTGAGAGATACTCTAACCCAGAGAGATACATTATTAATGTCTGAGAGATACTCTAACCCAGAGAGATACATTATTAATGTCTGAGAGATACTCTAACCCAGAGAGATACATTATTAATGTCTGAGAGATACTCTAACTCAGAGAGATACATTATTAATGTCTGAGAATACTTAACAGATACATTATTAATGTCTGAGAGATACTCTAACCCAGAGAGATACATTATTAATGTCTGAGAGATACTCTAACCCAGAGAGATACATTATTAATGTCTGAGAGATACTCTAACCCAGAGAGATACATTATTAATGTCTGAGAGATATTCTAACCCAGAGAGATACATTATTGATGTCTGAGAGATACTCTAACCCAGAGAGATACATTATTAATGTCTGAGAGATACTCTAACCCAGAGATATAAATTACTGAAGTTTGAGAGATACTCTAACACTGAGAGATAAAGCAGTACAAGGCTGGACCTGCTGATACCTATCATGACCACGGCTCGAGTCCTGGAGGTGTATTTACCAGTGAAATCATTCACGGGGCAGTGAAGCATTCAGTGCCATCACAGTGACAGATAGTCATGCTCTCTCCCTCTCTCCCCTCGTTCCGTCATCTTCCATCTTCACTTTCCCCTCAGGAAGAGACAATCGCCCGAGGGGTGATTATCGTTTCCTTGTTATTTCCTCTTCCGTTCACACCCTCTTAAAATATCGTCACCGTACTCTTTGCATGTTGCTGTGAGTTTCCTGGTTGCAGTTTGCTTGCAACATCTGGCAACAAGCTGGGATCATTACTCTTGCAACCCTCGTTGGTATTGCAAGGTGTCACACTTCCATAGACAGTGACAGTGTAGCTTTGAAGGCAGTGAACAGGAGTTCCTGGCTGCTCTCAGCTGCTTTCAGCTGCTCTCAGCTGCTTTCATCTGCTCTCAGCTGCTCTCATTAGCTCTCAGCTATCCTTTCCAAAGCCCTGATAGCTTCACTCCTCCCAGTACTGAGGGCAGAGTACAAGGATGGGTCAGGTGCTCCTCCCAGTACTGAGGGCAGAGTACAAGGATGGGTCAGGTGCTCCTCCCAGTACTGAGGGCAGAGTACAAGGATGGGTCAGGTGCTCCTCCCAGTACTGAGGGAGAGTACAAGGATGGGTCAGTGTCCTCCAGTACGAGGGCAGAGTACAGGATGCAGGTGCTCCTCCCAGTACTGAGGGCAGAGTACAAGGATGGGTCAGGTGCTCCTCCCTGTACTGAGGGCAGAGTACAAGGATGGGTCAGGTGCTCCCTCTCCATGTACTCCGGAGGGCAGAGTACAAGGATGGGTCAGGTGCTCCTCCCAGTACTGAGGGCAGAGTACAAGGATGGGTCAGGTGCTCCTCCCAGTACTGAGGGCAGAGTACAAGGATGGGTCAGGTGCTCCCTCCGACTTGTGCCACTGAGGGCAGAGTACATAGGATGGGTCAGGTGCTCCTCCCAGTACTGAGGGCAGAGTACAAGGATGGGTCAGGTGCTCCTCCCAGTACTGAGGGCAGAGTACAAGGATGGGTCAGGTGCTCCTCCCTGTACTGAGGGCAGAGTACAAGGATGGGTCAGGTGCTCCTCCCAGTACTGAGGGCAGAGTACAAGGATGGGTCAGGTGCTCCTCCCTGTACTGAGGGCAGAGTACAAGGATGGGTCAGGTGCTCCTCCCTGTACTGAGGGCAGAGTACAAGGATGGGTCAGGTGCTCCTCCCTGTACTGAGGGCAGAGTACAAGGATGGGTCAGGTGCTCCTCCCGTACTGAGGGCAAAGTACAAGGATGGGTCAGGTGCTCCTCCCAGTACTGAGGGCAGAGTACAAGGATGGGTCAGGTGCTCCTCCCTGTACTGAGGGCAGAGTACAAGGATGGGTCAGGTGCTCTCCCTGTACTGAGGGCAGAGTACAAGGATGGGTCGTGTCTCCCATGTACTGAGGGCAAAGTACGGGGATGGGTCAGGTGCTCCTCCCAGTACTGAGGGCAAAGTACAAGGATGGGTCAGGTGCTCCTCCCGAATACTGGGGCAGAGTACAAGGATGGGTCAGGTGCTCCTCCTGATGAGGGCAGAGTACAAGGATGGGTCAGGACACATAAATTAGTTATACAAATTATCATACATGTAACATAGTGTAAATTAGATCTTGCAGGATAACCAAGAAAGTGGGTGATTAATTTCATTGGGGTCCTGGATGTGTGTGGTGTACTCAAATATTTGTGGTTGCAGGGACGAGTCATGCTCCTGGCCCCGCCTCTTCAATGTTGTTTACTGGTCCTCTCTCTCCCTGCTCCATGAGCTTTATCAAACCTCGTATTAAAACTATGTATGGTTCCTACCTCCACTACGTCACTTTCTAGGCTATTCCACTTCCTGACAACTCTATGACTGAAGAAATACTTCCTAACATCCCTTTGACTCATAGGAGTCTTCAACTTCCAATTGTGACCCCTTGTTTCTGTGTCCCCTCTCTGGAACATCCTGTCTCTGTCCACCTTATCTATTCCTCGCAGTATTTTATATGTCGTCATCATGTCTCCCCTAACCCTCCTGTCCTCTAGTGTCGTCAGGCCGATTTCCCTTAACCTTTCTTCGTAGGACAATCCCCTTAGCTCTGGGACTAGTCTTGTTGCAAACCTTTGCACTTTCTCTAGTTTCTTGACGTGCTTGACCAGGTGTGGGTTCCAAACTGGTGCGTATGTGTGTGTGTGTGTATGTGTGTGCATGTGTGTGTACTCACCTAGTTGTGGTTGCAGGGGTCGAGACATAGCTCCTGGCCCCGTGTGTGTGTGTGCGTGTGTGTGTGTGTGTGTGTGTGTGTGTGTGTGTGTGGGTGGGTGTGTGTGTGTGTGTGGGTGTGTGTGGGTGGGACCGGGAGCTGCCACCTACGCCAGACAATAATCTAGCTAAGCCAGCTAGTTGCAATGATCACCTTCCCAGTCAAGTACCAATTAAGGCGCCATCACGCTGCCGTTCTTGAAGGTTTTCGACCATAAAGCCGTTATCAGGGTGGTGCGGCTCTCTCTCTCCCCTGCGGCCTGCGGCCTGTGGCCTGCGCCCTGCGGCCCTGCGGCCTGCGCCTGCGGAAATCCTCCCCCAACACACAAAACACGCTCAGAAACACGTACTAGGGACCGTTAAGTCCCTGTCAGCCAGTGGCTTCTTCAGTCCAATACAGAGAAGAATGGTAAAATAAAGGCTGAGGGACTGATTACCCCAAACTTCCATCGTTCATCTCTGTATTGGACTGATGAAGGCAACTCACTGGCTAAACTTTCCCACAGTAAAGATTCCAAAGTGTTGCACATGTGTCATTCTGCAACTTCTGGGGATTTGTTAGGACACATGCAACTAATGTGACTCTTACTCTGGCAACGTTTCACTCTCCAGGAGCTTTGTCATATCAACTGAGGAGTGGGCGAAACACACGAGTCAAAACATCAGCTGCCTTCACAACCTTAAAACAAACATCCTACATCAAATACCATCCAAAAATATGAAACAAAATGGAAAATCACAGAGTTGTAATATATATACTAGTTACACACACACACACACACACACACACACACACACACACACACACACACACACACACACACACACACACACACACACACACACACATAATAAAAAGAGAGAGAGAGAGAGAGAGAGAGAGAGAGAGAGAGAGAGAGAGAGAGAGATAGAGAACAGAGCAAGACGTCTCATCTCTCGCCTGGACCATCCTGGATAGATCTGTCATTTCAGCAGAGCCTTCAACACAGGAGGGATGTGGGTGGCCTTACTGTTATGTACAAGATCAACATTGTCAAAGTACCACACTTGGCTCCACTTCGAGGACAACGAGAAGCAAGCTTCTATACCACAAGACGGGCAGTGAGAAGCAAGCTTCTATACCACAAGACGGGCAGTGAGAAGCAAGCTTCTATACCACAAGACGGGCAGTGAGAAGCAAGCTTCTATACCACAAGACGGGCAGTGAGAAGCAAGCTTCTATACCACAAGACGGGCAGTGAGAAGCAAGCTTCTATACCACAAGACGGGCAGTGAGAAGCAAGCTTCTATACCACAAGACGGGCAGCCAGCAGCAACTTCACTCTGGCTGTAACCTTCTCCAGAACATCACTTCATCTGAGATCATTTATCCCAGGATGACTCGAGTCTGGAACACATTCGTACACCATTATGATGTCAACGAGATAAAGTCAGTTGATCAAATGAAAATGCTGGCCCACAGATGGCTCACAGCTGGCCAACAGATGGCTCACAGCTGGCCCACAGATGGCCCATAGATGGCTCCATCCTCATCCTGTTCCCTACTTGTATGGTTAATAACAATAAAAATGCTTTCAAATGAGCTGATGTAGGTAACAGCTCTTAGCTTGTCAATAAAGTTAGGAATCCTTTACCTAACCTTGTCAAACCCTGTGTAAAGAGAGAGAGAGAGAGAGAGAGAGAGAGAGAGATAGAGAGGAATGTGGGGAGATCACAAGAAAGACCAAGAAGTATGTGAAGAGCTCAGTATCAGATTTAAGGAAGTATTTTCAATGGAGACAGAAAGGACTCCAGAAAGCTGCAATAGTGGGGTACACCATCACGTGCTGGACACAATACACACAACCGAGGAGGAGGTGAAGAAGCTGCTAAGTGAACTAGATACCTCAAAGGCGATGAGGCCGGATAACATCTCTCCATGGGTCCTGAGAGAGGGAGCAGAGGCACTGTGTGTGCCACTAACAACAACCTTCAACACATCTATCGAAACAGGGCGACTACCTGAGGTGTGGAAGACAGCAAATGCAATTTTTAAGAAAGGAGACAGACACACAGCATTAAACTACAGACCAGTGTCACTGAAGTGTATTGTATGCAAAGTCGTAGAGAAGATTATCAGAAGAGTGGTGGAACACCTAGAAAGGAATGAGCTTATACACGACAACCAGTACGGTTTCAGGGACGGGAAATCCTGTGTCACAAACCTACTGGAGTTTTACGACAAGGTGACAGAAGTAAGACAAGAGAAAGAAAGAGGGAGTTTATCTGGAGTTTACTTGGAGAGGGATTCTGGGGTCAACGCCCCCGCGGCCCGGTCTGCGACCAGGCCTAGTGGTGGATCAGGGTCTGATCAACCAGGCTGTTACTGCTGTCCGCATGTAAACCGACGTACGAACCACAGGGGTGGGTAGATTGCATTTTATTGGACTGTAAGAAGGCTTTTGACACAATTAAACACAAAAGAATAGTGCAAAAGCTGGAGGACCAGGCAGGTATAACAGGGAAGGCACTACAATGGATCAGAGAATACCTGACAGGAAGGCAACAATGAGTCATGGTATGTGACGAGGTGTCAGAGTGGGCGCCGGTGACGAGCGGAGTTCTACAGGGGTCAGTCCTAGGACCGGTGCTGTTTCTGGTATATGTGAATTACATGACGGAAGGGTTAGACTCAGAAGTGTCCCTGTTTGCAGATGATGTGAAGCTAATGAGGAGAATTCAATCGGATGAGGATCGGACAGGACTACAAAGGGATCTGGTCAGGCTGCAAGCCTGGTCCAGACTGTGAAGTTTAGGGAAGGGGAAATAAGACCGCAAACAAAGTACAGGCTCCGGGGACGAGGGTGGCTAAAGACTGCAAACCTCACTCAAGGAAAAGGATCTTGGGGTGAGTATAATACCGAGCACATCTCCTGAGGCGCACATCAACCAGATAACTGCTGCAGCATTTGGGCGCCTAGCAAACCTGAGAATAGCGTTCCGATACCTCATTAAGGAATCGTTCAAGACTCTGTACACCGTGTACGTCAAATGAAAACTCAGATAAATCATAGAGATGTTAGAAAGTGGACCTAGTAGCGACCAGTGAAGAGGCGGGGCCAGGAGCTATGAATCGACCCCTCCAACCACAATTAGGTGAGTACAATTAGGTTACTACTACTACACACACACACACACACACACCAGACAGAGAGCTGTTGGAGCTTTGTGAAGAAGTAAGCTTTGTTGGAGCGTTGTGAAGAAGTAAGCTTTGTTGGAGCGTTGTGAAGAAGTAAGCTTTGATGGAGCTTTGTGAAGAAGTAAGCTTTGATGGAGCGTTGTGAAGAAGTAAGCTTTGATGGAGCGTTGTGAAGAAGTAAGCTTTGATGGAGCGTTGTGAAGAAGTAAGCTTTGATGGAGCGTTGTGAAGAAGTAAGCTTTGATGGAGCGTTGTGAAGAAATAAGCTTTGATGGAGCTTTGTGAAGAAGTAAGCTTTGATGGAGCTTTGTGAAGAAGTAAGCTTTGATGGAGCGTTGTGAAGAAGTAAGCTTTGATGGAGCTTTGTGAAGAAGTAAGCTTTGATGGAGCTTTGTGAAGAAGTAAGCTTTGATGGAGCGTTGTGAAGAAGTAAGCTTTGATGGAGCGTTGTGAAGAAGTAAGCTTTGTTGGAGCGTTGTGAAGAAGTAAGCTTTGATGGAGCTTTGTGAAGAAGTAAGCTTTGATGGAGCGTTGTGAAGACGTAAGTTTTGATGGAGCGTTGTGAAGAAGTAAGCTTTGATGGAGCGTTGTGAAGAAGTAAGCTTTGATAGCGCGTTGTGAAGAAGTAAGCTTTGATGGAGCGTTGTGAAGAAATAAGCTTTGATGGAGCTTTGTGAAGAAGTAAGCTTTGATGGAGCTTTGTGAAGAAGTAAGCTTTGATGGAGCGTTGTGAAGAAGTAAGCTTTGATGGAGCTTTGTGAAGAAGTAAGCTTTGATGGAGCTTTGTGAAGAAGTAAGCTTTGATGGAGCGTTGTGAAGAAGTAAGCTTTGATGGAGCGTTGTGAAGAAATAAGCTTTGATGGAGCGTTGTGAAGTAAGCTTTGATGGAGCTTTGTGAAGAAGTAAGCTTTGTGAAGAAGTAAGCTTTGTGAAGAAGTAAGCTTTGTGAAGAAGTAAGCTTTGTGAAGAAGTAAGCTTTGTGAAGAAGTAAGCTTTGTGAAGAAGTAAGCTTTGTGAAGAAGTAAGCTTTGTGAAGAAGTAAGCTTTGTGAAGAAGTAAGCTTTGTGAAGAAGTAAGCTTTGATGGAGCTTTGTGAAGAAGTAAGCTTTGTGAAGAAGTAAGCTTTGATGGAGCTTTGTGAAGAAGTAAGCTTTGAACCAACAGATTACACAACCCACTAGAAATGAACACACACTGTGTGTGATCTTGACGAACAAGGAAGAAGTAATCAGAGACGACAATCACAGATACAATATACTCTGATCGCATCATCATCATAAAAGGACAATCAGGTATAAATGGCAGGGAGAAGAAAATTCCGGATATTACAAAAAAGGGACGTTGGTAAATTTAATCACAGCAATCAGAGACCTGACTGCGATCATATAAACACAGAACAATCAGACTTGCTGGGAGACATACGCTGGGAGACATATACGCTGGGAGACATATACGCTGGGAGACATATACGCTGGGATCACAAGCTTTGTATTGGCTTCGACCTCCTCTTTTCTGCAACATTGCAAGCTCCTGATGATGTGTTGATTGCAACACGAAAGGCCTAGATATGGAACGGTATGAGGAAGTTTGGGAGTGGAGGTGTGAGGTTGGGTGGTAAATGGAACACATCAGGTTGTGAGGGTCATTATCAAGTGCGTAAAAACAAGAGAGGAAATGTTGGCTGGAATGTCCGCTATATTTTGTGTGTTTTTATAGACATTTGTGCGTATTGATGGTATCACATACACGTTAAAAATTATATGCAGGGCCGTTCATGTGTGCTCAGGCGATAATAGACCCAGCTGTCATGGATGGTGAGACACGTTCTGACACGCTTACACGCGTTCTAACACACTCATGCACGTTCCAACACACTCATGCATGTTCTAACACACTCATGCACGTTCTAACACACCTATGCTCGTTCTAACACACTCAGACTCTCTGTAACTAATAATAATAATAATAATAATAATAATAATAATAATAATAATAACAATCATGTTTCAGCCTAAGAAATTATTATTGCGTTTAAAACCTATCTACTACACGAGGGTCATTAAGGCTGCGTGTCACCTGGTCACCACCAGTCAACAATACTTTAATACCTAAAACATTGATTAATATAATTTATCCGTATATATACATGAGAATATACACATCTGTGATATACACTGAGAGATATACACATCTGTGTATATACACTGAGATATATACACATCTGTGTATATACACTGAGATATATACACATCTGTGTATATACACTGAGAGATATACACATCTGTGTATATACACTGAGAGATATACACATCTGTGTATATACACTGAGAAATATACACATCTGTGTATATACACTGAGAAATATACACATCTGTGTATATACACTGAGAGATATACACATATGTGTATATACACTGAGAGATATACACATCAGTGTATATACACTGAGAGATATACACATCTGTGGATATACACTGATATACACCTCTGTGGATATACACTGAAGGATATACACCTCTGTGGATATACACTGAGGGATATACACTGATTGATATACACCTCTGTGAATATACACTGAGGGATATACACCTCTGAGGAAATACAATGAGGGATATATACCTCTTTGGATATACAATGAGGGATATACAATGAAGGATATACACTGAGGGATATACACCTCTCTAAGTACATACACATTGCCGTTCTCGGTATAAACACACACACACACCAAGAGGGAGATATACACATCAGAATATATACGAATATATAGGAAGACTGACCTCGTATATGGTAGTGTGTGTCACGTTGAGGTCATGAAGAGTAACTATGGTAAATATAGAACAGTTTTAGCAGTAACTATTGTAAATATAGAACAGTTTTAGCAGTAACTATTGTAAATATAGAACAGTTTTAGCAGTAACTATGGTAAATATAGAACAGTTTTAGCAGTAACTATGGAAAATATAGAGCAGTTTTAGCAGTAACTATGGTAAATATAGAACAGTTTTAGCAGTAACTATGGAAAATATAGAACAGTTTTAGCAGTAAATATGGTAAAGATTAGTGTCGATATATCCAACTTTTCTTCAGCATTTATGGGAAAAAGTATAAAAAATGAAAGTTAGAAAGGCTGAGTGAAGGCGTCAGAAATTCCTGTCTGCTGGAACGGTCATAAAATATCTCCGGCCAACATTTACAATCTAACTTGGCCAACTACTGTTATCCATACTGGCCGAGGTACTACTGCAGTTTATGATGGCTCTCTCTCTCTCACTCCTCTCTCTCATAATCTTCTTCCCTTTCTTCTTATCGTCTCAATGTCATACCTAAAGTAACCCTGAAGCTGCGTAAAGTGTTTACCTCCGCCACTCTTCATTTAATACTTTCCACTTGGCATCCATAAGCTGAAAAAGTACTTTCTGAACCTCCCTATCCCTCATCTCCATGTTGACTTCTCATACTAAAAGTATTTTTCACGTCCTGGCCATGTCTCCTCTGGATCTCCACTAGCGTTGTCTGAGCTCCCTAAGACTCACAGTCTATTCCTATCACCTTCAACTCAAGTCACGTTGCAAACATTTGGACTTTCTCTGATTTACATGTTTAGTGAGGAGGGGGCTCCATACTGGTGCTCAGTACTCGAGGATAGGAGCTGAAGTGCCTTGTTTGCAATAACTTAAATGGATCCTTGAGAATTGCTTGAGCAAATATTTCTGTTCGTGGGTTAGATGTGAGAAAGACTTGCCCAGTATGGGCCAGTAGGCCTATTGCAGTGTTCCTCCATTCTTATGTTCTTATGATGGATGGGTGAATGTGTGGGTGTGAGTTAGCTCTGCCTAGCATGGGCCAGTAAGCCTGCTGCTAGTGTTACTGTGTGTGTTATGCCGGTGATATGCTCGGTGTCATGTCTACCCTCAGGTCTGTCTCCTTGTACTCAATACAGCATTTTTCCCTCTGAGGGGGTGAAAGTAGGGCCACTAGTAGACGAAAACTTCGCCACCAGTGGACTCGACGTGGACGAAAACTTCGCCACCAGTGGACGAAAACTTCGCCACCATGGACAATTGCCACCAGTGGACAAAACTTCGCCACCAGTGGACGAAAACTTCGCCACCAGTGGACGAAAACTTCGCCACCAGTGGACGAAAACTTCGCCACCAGTGGACGAAAACTTCGCCCCAGTGGACGAAAACTTCGCCCCAGTGGACGAAAACTTCGCCGCCAGTGGACGAAAACTTCGCCCCAGTGGACGAAAACTTCGCCACCAGTGGACGCTCGCACCAGTGGACGAAAACTTCGCCACCAGTGGACGAAAACTTCGCCACCAGTGGACGAAAACTTCGCCGCCAGTGGACGAAAACTTCGCCACGAGTGGACGAAAACTTCGCCGCCAGTGGACGAAAAATTCGCCACCAGTGGACGAAAACTTCGCCACCAGTGGACGAAAACTTCGCCGCCAGTGGACGAAAACTTCGCCACCAGTGGACGAAAACTTGCGCCACCAGTGGACGAAAACTTCGCCACCAGTGGACGAAAACTTCGCCACCAGTGGACGAAAACTTCGCCACCAGTGGACGAAAACCTCGCCACCAGTGGACGAAAACTTCGCCACCAGTGAACGAAAACTTCGCCACCAGTGGGCGAAAACTTCGCCGCCAGTGGGCGAAAACTTCGCCGCCAGTGAACGAAAACTTCGCCGCCAGTGAACGAAAACTTCGCCACCAGTGGGCGAAAACTTCGCCGCCAGTGGACTAATGACTAAGTTGGTATTTTTATGCACTCCAGGCAGCATTTTTTCCACCCTTCTCCCTCGCTTTTCTCTTCCATTCCCTTCCCTTCCCCACCCCTTCCCCACCCCTTCCCACCCTTCCCCACCCCTTCCCCACCCCTTCCTCCACTTCCCTCCTTCCTCTCCCCCTTCCCTCCTCCTTTCTCTCCCCTTCCCCACCCCTTCCTCTCCCCCTTCCCCTCCCCCTTCTTCTGTCTTCCCACCCCTTCCCCCTCTCCCTCCAATCCCCACCCTTTCCCTTCCCCCTCCCCATTCCCCTTCCAATACCCTCCAACCCCTCCCTCCCCTATTATCCCCCTCCAATACCTTTCCCCTACCCTCCCCTACCACCGTCCAATTCCCCCCCCTCCCCCACTAAGTTGCTCATCCTGCCCAATGGTCAAAGTTGAACAGTTTTAACTGAACATTTTATACTTAATGTTTTAATATGAATTGAGAGCCAGCTGGTGCTCTCCGGCCCCGTACAGCTGGCCATGTCAGGCCGCCAGATGGTAATGTCGACCGTAGAGGCTGCCAGCTGGACAAAACTCTCTGGGATATTATGTTTAACACGAGCCATGAAAACTAGATGGCAGAATAAATGGATTTTTTTCTTTAGTTTCCCCTCTGTGTCGTGTGTGTGTGTGTGTTTGTGTGTGTGTGTGTGTGTGTGTGTGAGTGTGTGTGTGTGTGTGTGTGTTTTGTCTGTGTGTGTGTGTATTTTGTCTGTGTGTGTGTGTATTTTGTCTGTGTGTGTGTATGTGTTTGTGAGTGTGTCTGTCTCTGTGTGTGTATGTGTGTGTATGTATGTATGTATGTACTCACGTAATTGTACTCACCTAATTGTGGTTGCAGGGGTCGAGACTCAGCTCCTAGCCCCGCCTCTTCGCTGTCCGCTACTGGGTCTCTGCTCTCCCTGCTCCATGAGCTTTATCATACCTCGTCTTAAAACTATGTATGGTTCCTGCCTCCACTATATCTTTCTCTAGACTATTCCACTTCCTGACTACTCTGTGGCTGAAGAAATGCTTCCTAACATCCCTTTGACTCATCTGAGTCTTCAGCTTCCAGTTGTGTCCCCTTGTTTCTGTGTTCCCTCTCTGGAACATCCTGTCCCTGTCTACCTTGTCGATTCCCCGCAGTATTTTGTATGTCGTTATCATGTCTCCTCTGACCCTTCTTTCCTCTAGTGTTGTTAGTCCTATTTCCCTCAAACTTTCTTCATAGGACAGACCCCTGAGTTGTGGAACTAGCCTTGTCGCAAACCTTTGCACTTTCTCTAGTTTCTTTACGTGCTTGACCAGGTGTGGGTTCCAGACTGGTGCTGCATATTCTAGTATGGACCTGACGTACACGGTGTACAGTGTCTTGAACGATTCCTTGTTTAGGTAACGGAACGCTAATCTTAGGTTTGCCAGTCGCCCATATGCTGCCGCAGTTATCTGGTTGATGTGTGCCTCCGGAGACGTACTTTGCGTTATACTCACCCCAAAGTCTTTTTCCTTTGCCGAGGTTTGTAGCCCTTGTCCACCTAGCCTGTACTCTGTCAGCAGTCTTCTTTGTCCTTCTCCGATCTTCATGACTTTGCATTTGGTGGGATTGAATTCGAGAAGCCAGTTGCTAGACCAGATGTCAAGCTTGTCCAGGTCTGTTTGAAGTCCTGCTTGGTCCTCTTCCGATGTGATTCTCCTCATTAATTTCACATCATCTGCGAACAGAGACACTTATGAGTCTATCCCATCCGTCATGTCGTTTACATATACCAAGAATAACACTGGTCCTAGGACTGACCCCTGCGGTACGCCGCTCATCACAGGCGCCCACTGTGATACCTCATCACGCACCATGACCCGTTGTTGCCTCCCTGTGAGGTATTCCCTGATCCATTCCAGTGCCCTTCCTGTTATACATGCTTGTTCTTCCAACTTCTTTACTAATCTCATGTGAGGAACTGTGTCGAAGGCCTTCCTGCAGTCCAGGAAAATGCAATCAACCCACCCTTCTCTCTCTTGCCTTACCTCTGTTACTTTATCATAGAACTCTAGGAGGTTTGTTACACAGGATTTGCCTTCCCGGAATCCGTGCTGTCTGGTGTTTATTATCCTGTTCAGCTCGAGGTGCTCCACCATTCTTTTCCTGATGATTTTCTCAGGACTTTGCACACTATACATGTAAGTGACACCGGTCTATAGTTTAGTGCCTCTTTTCTGTCTCCTTTTTAAAGATGGGGACTACATTGGCCTTCTTCCATACCTCAGGTATCTGCCCATTTTCAAGGGATGTGTTGAATATTATGGTAAGTGGCACACTCAGTACCTCAGCTCCTTCCCGAAGAACCCACGGGAGAGATTGTCCGGACCCATCGCCTTTGAGGTATCAAGGTCACTGAGTAACTGCTTCACCTCCTCCTCAGTTGTGTGTATGCCCTCTAGCACTTGAATACTTCCTTAAACCTCAAGTTGAGCTCCTCACATACCTCTTGATCATTGCTTGTGAGTTCCCCATCTTTTCTCCTCAGCCTTATCACCTGGTCTTTAACTGTTGTTTTCCTTCTGATGTGACTGTACATGAGCTTCGGGTCGGACTTAACTTTCGATGCTATGTCGTTTTCGTACTGTTTCTGGGCCTCCCTCCGTACCTGTGCATACTCGTTTCTAGCTCTTCTACTACTCTCTTTGTTTACTTGGGTTCTTTGCCTTCTGTACCTTTTCCATTCTCTGACACTCTGAGTCTTTGCCTCCCTGCACCTTTGGGTAAACCAGGGGCTCTTTCTGGCCTTCCCGTTTAATCTTTTTCCTCTGGGGATAAACCGTTCCTCTGCCTCCTTGCACTTTGACCCTACGTATTCCATCATTTCATTTATTGTCTGTCCATCCATTTCCCTTTCCCACTGAACCTCCTGCAGGAAATTCCTCATGCCTGTGTAGTTTCCTCTTTTAAAATCTGGTTTGTCTCTTTCGGTACCCTTTTCCCTCTCCACCTGTAGCTCTACAATGTACTCAAAGCTCAGCACCATATGGTCACTGGCTCCCAGGGGGCTCTCGTGTGTTATGTCTTCAATATCTGAGCTGTTCAGGGTGAATACAAGGTCCAGTCTTGCTGGTTCATCTTCTCCTCTCACTCTGGTCGTGTCCCTGACATGTTGGTGCATCAGGTTTTCCAGTACTGCATCCATCATCTTGGCTCTCCAAGTTTCTGGACCCCCACGTGGTTCTTGGTTCTCCCAGTCGATCTCCCTGTGGTTGAAATCGCCCATGACCAGTAGCTTCGCTCTGCTCATGTGCGCTTTTCTTGCCACCTCCGCCAGAGTGTCCACCATCGCTCTGTTGTTCTCATCATATTCCTCACCTGGCCTCCTGCAGTTCTGTGGTGGGTTATACATCACTGCAATGATTATCTTGTGTTCCCCAGACTGGATGGTACCTACTATGTAGTCCCTTTCTCTACACACCTCCATTCCTTCCATTTCCTCAAATTTCCAACGGTTCCTTACAAGCAGTGCGACCCCTCCTCCCCCCCGGCTCCTTCTATCTTTCCTCAGGATCTGATATCCCTGTGGGAAGATTGCATCTGATACCGTCTCCTTTAGTTTGGTTTCTGTGACAGCTATGATGTCTGGGGACACTTCACCTATTCTTTCATTCCACTCTTCATACTTGTTCGTAATTCTATCCGCGTTTGTGTACCAAACCTTCAACCTTGTTTCCAATACTGTGTCCCTGGGGAGATCTTGGTGGGTTGAGGGGTGTGTGGGTGGGGTGCCCATAGGGGGTTGCAGCATGGGTGGGGGATTGTATGGTTGGGGTATGGGTTGGTGGGGTTGAGTTTATGGTGGGGTGGGGGTAGCTGTGATGGTGGGTTTTGGGTTGCTCAGGTGGGGGCAGTGGGACTGATGAGTGTGTGTGGTGTTAAGGGGTATGGTTGGCGTGGGGTTTTGTGATTTTAGGCCCACTGTGGGTACTTCCAGTGTGTGTGTTTGTCCTGTTTGGGCTTGATGTCCTCCGTATCTTGCTGTCTCCTCTCTCTCCTCTCTTCGCCTTCTTATCTGCTCCTTCCGAGCCTCCCTTTCTTCCTGCGTTCTGTCCCGATCTAGGTATGCATTCCGGTACCCCTGATTCGTCCTCAGCCGTGCTTTCTCTTGCAGGATCATGGTGCGGGCTGATTCTGCTTTGAAGATTACCTTGAGAGGTCGATTTCTTTCCCTTGTGTACCACCAAATTCTCCGAAAATTTGTCACTTGGGACGTGTCTCCCCCTATTGCTAGCATGATACCTTCGATCCTTTCTTTCTCTTCCTGTTTTCTTCTGTCGTGGGTGTCCCCTTCGACTTCCTTCAGGCCATAGATAAAGATCGACCTCTCCCTGTCCTCCTTCCACTGTGTCTCCCATTGCCTCATCAGAGGTGCATTAGCCTCTCCCGGTGCTGTCATGGTTGTATCCCCCATGTTCCTTTGTGTGTCCGGCCTGCTCAAAAGTCCCTGTCCGTTGCAGTGTGTTGATGGAGTCTCCGCGTTTAGTGTGTCTGCTGCTTTGTCTGCCCTCTCGTGTTTTGTTACTGTGCTCTCATTCTTTGTTACTGTGGTGCTCCTCTTGTCCCTGTCTGCTTCTTCTATGTCCCTCTCGTGTGTTGTTAGTATCCTGCTCGTCTTGCTTTGGGCCTCACTTGTGTCTGCCAGTGTCTGTGCATACAAGAGTTCTCCTTTTTTCTCCTCATTCCCTTTGGCTGAGTCTGGTGCACAAGCTCCGAGCGCTGTTTCTGCCCAGGTACTTTTGTCTCTATTCTGTGTCATTCCCTGCAGCTTCACTTCTAAGATCCGTATCTTGGCTTCTGCTTTTTTGACTTGCATTTCATATTTTCTACTCTCCTCAGCTATCCTTTTCTCCATTCCCATGCTGATCACCAATATCTTCCTCTCCCATTCCTCTTCCCTTTTTTTGAATTCCTCCTCAGTGATCACCAATATCTTCCTCTCCCATTCCTTTTCCCTTGCGATGTTTTCCTGCTCCCACTGTGGCCTACCCATATCGGCCATCGTCCTCCTTGTTGACACTCCTCTCCCTGAGCCACCCATATTCCCACGGTGTGCCCTTGTGGATGTATTGAGAGTATCAGAAGAAGGGAGAAAGAAGAGGGATAGGGAAGGGGGTGAGGGAGAAAGGAGAAAGGATAGGGAAGGGGGTGAGGGGGAGAGAGATAGCTTAGAGGTAGTGTGGACGAGGGTGGATAGAGAGATAGAGAGGGAGAGGTGGAGAGGGAGGTAGAGAGTTAGAGAGATGGGTAAAGGGAGAGAGACGGAGGTATAAGGAGGGAGATAGAGGGAGAGGGAGGGAGAGGGGGAGTGAGAGAGAGAGAGATAGGGAAAGGGATAGAGAGAGGTAGGGAGAGGGAGGGAAGGGAGGGGGAGATAGGGGGGGAGAGGGAGGTGTAGAGAGGGGAGAGGGAGGTATAGAGAGGGGGACAGGGAGGTATGGACTACTCTCCTAATGTTTTGCTAGAATTTTGCTGTGTGAGTGTGTGAGTGTGTGTGTGTGTGTATGTGTGTGTGAGTGTGTGTGTGTATGTGTGTGTGAGTGTGTCTGTTTCTGTTTCTGTTTCTGTGTATGTGTGTGTGTGTGTGTGTATGTGTGTGTGTGTGTGTGTGTCTGTGTGTTTTGGCTGTGCGTGTGTGTATGTGTACTCACCTAATTGTGGGTGTAGGGGTCGAGACTAAGCTCCTAGCTCCGCCTCTTCACTGATTGCTACTAGGTCCTCTCTCTCCCTGCTCCATGAGCTTTATCATACCTCGACTTTAAGCTATGTATGGTTCCTGTCTCCACTACATCACTTGCTAGACTATTCCACTTCCTGACAACTCTATGACTGAAGAAATACTTACTAATATCCCTTTGACTCATCTGAGTCTTCAACTTGCAATTGTGACCCCTTGTTTCTGTGTCCCCTCTCTGGAACATCCTGTCTCTGTCCACCCTATCTACTCCACGCAGTATTTTGTATGTCGTTATCATGTCTTCCCTAACCCTCCATTCTTCCAGTGTCGTCAGGCCGATTTCCCTTAACCTTTCTTCATAGGACATTCCCTTAGCTCTGGAACTAACCTTGTTGCAAACCTTTGCACTTTCTCTAATTTCTTGACGTGCTTGACCAGGTGTGGTTCCAAACTGGTGCTGCATACTCCAATATGGGCCTGACGTACACAGTGTACAGTGTCTTGAACGATTCCTTACTAAGGTATCGGAACGCTATTCTCAGGTTTGTCAGGCGCCCATATGCTCAGCAGTTATCTGGTTGATGTGTGCTTCCGGAGACGTGCTCGGTGTTATACTCACCCCAAGATCTTTCTCCTTGAGTGAGGTTTGCAGTCTTTGGCCACCTAACCTGTACTCTGTCTGCGGTCTTCTTTGCCCTTCTTCGATCTTCATGACTTTGCATTTGGCGGGGTTAAATTCGAGAAGCCAGTTGTTGGACCAGGTGTCCAGCCTGTCCAGGTCTCTTTGTTGTCCTGCCTGATCCTCATCTGATTTAATTCTCCTCATTAACTTCACATCATCTGCGAACAGGGACACTTCTGAGTCTATTCTTTCCATCATGTCATTCACATATACCAAAAATAGCCCTGGTCCTAGGACTGACCCCTGTGGGACCCCGCTCGTCACAGGCGCCCACTGTGATACCTCATCACGTACCATGACTCGTTGTTGCCTCCCTGTCAGGTATTCTCTGATCAATTGCAGTGCCCTTCCTGTTATACATGTCTGATCCTCTAGCTTCTGCACTAATCTCTTGTGAGGAACTGTATCGAAGGCCTTCTTGCAATCCAAGAAAATGCAGTCAACCTACCCTTCTCTCCGTGTGTGTGTGTGTGTGTGTGTGTGTGTGTGTGTGCGTGTGTCTGTGTTTTTGTTTTTTTTGTGTGTGTCTGTGTTTTTGTGTGTTTTTTGTGTGTTTGTGCTTTTTGTGTGTGTGTGTGTTTCTATGTTTGTGTGTTTTGTGTGTGTGTGTGTGTGTGTGTGTGTGTGTGTGTGTGTGTGTGTGTCCTGCATACGACGGGTAATATTGAAATTACAAGGGAAGTACAGAATCATGGTGTTTGGGAGGGGGGGAGAGGGAGAGGAGGGAAAAGGGGTGGCTACTTTCATGTTCCAGCGCCTCAGCGTGGCCATCCAGAGGGGAAATGCTTGCTGCATACTGGGCTCGCGTCCGGCTTCGGAGGAGCTAGAGGAGATTTATAATCTTTGATATATTGTACCAATGCATTCTTTTTTGTGCTTTATGTCAATGTATTTTGTCTAAATAAAGTCTACAAAGAATATAGAATATAAGGGTGGTAGGAGAAGACAATTTTCAAATAGCTCCGGGAAGAACCTTGGGTTCCCGGAAGTAAGTTTATCCTTTTCTCTGATGATGAGGGTCCCCAGTCCTGTTCCAGAGGTGGTCGATCCCCGGAATGCCCTCCAGGTAGACTCCAGGTAGGTAGAGTCCACAGCAGGATCGAACCTGCAAACTCTGTATCAGAGTAACCAGTACTTTACTACAGAGCTAGACCCCTGAGACACCCATGTTTATCAGGGGTCTAGCACGTCGTAAAGTACTGGTTATTCTGATACAGAGTTTGCAGGTTCGAGTCCTGCTGTGACGTAAAGACAAGTGTGTAAATAATCTCGCCCGTTTGCGAATTGCTAAGCACATATATATATATATTATATATATATATATATATATATATATATATATATATATATATATATATATATATATATATATATATATATAATATGTGGAGGATGGGCTCCAACGATAACGTGGACTGTATGTTACTTATCTTCTTGATGAATCCAAGAAGTCGCAGTTATCCCCGACTCCTACACAAGGGAAACATCTATGGCCTCACTCTCCACAGGGCTGTAAGATAAACATCAAGGGATTATAATTATTGCCCCAAAGGAGCGTATGTCCATATTTCAGTCTTAGATGGACTGAAAGGCGTTTTACTCACTGTTTTGGACTAAAAAGTCCACGCATAACCGCCGTCAATAGGTAAAAATTTGAATGTTCTTGACTACAAGAACTGCGCAGTCCCCTATATGACCAGAACATCAAATTCTTACCTTGCTCGTGTAACTTTGAGCGATGGTGTTGGCTCCACCATATACGGCGGAAATGCTGTCTTGATTGTAGAATGCCGCTGAAGAATCACCGTCTTGTTTCGATGGAGTTCACTTGCGATTGTCTCTACGTTTCTCCTTTTGCAGTAAGAATCTGCGCACACTTCTGAATATACTGCAATGTTGATGTTATTCACTAAACGCGCTGGAACAGAGTTCTTATCTTATTTCCCGACGTTAGTGGAGATTAACGGACGCGTACGAGTAATGTCTATGTTGATTTACGTCGCCTCACGCCGCATGACCCCTAGAGTCGTATGACCCGTTCTTGCGGTGGCCAAATTCAATCTGCCCCTCATGCTGCCTTGTGGCTCGTGCCTCGTGCAGCCATGTGGTGCCACAAGGTGCCTCGTGGTGCTGTGGTCAGCACAATTCTTGACACACTGTTGACAGTACATCTGGCTTGAATTAAATTGTTTATGCAGCCAGACGCGCCTCCTTTGGCCCTTTCCTAAGGGTGGAAAGGGTGAGGGCCCTTACCAGGGGTAGTAAGGGCGCATACCCCCCTCCTTTGGAGAATTTTCTCCACACTGGGGGGCAGCGAGAAATTCACTGAAAGTGAACTACTCATCGCTTAACATTAATTTGATTTTCTCACTCGCCATCACTGATGCTTGTCTTTTCTGAACAGCTTCAGTCTGTGTGGTTTCTGGAGAATCACTAATTTTATTTTTGTTTTCAACACTGTGTAATTCTAACGGCACTAATTTATCTATTGTCCGCTTATTCACTACACCTTTGCTCAAAACATCAACTGTCCTGATGATTCCATTTGCATCAGGATATATGGTCACAATTTTTCCAAGAGGCCAATGGGACCTCGGACCATCATTGTTAATAATCACTATGTCACCAGGTCTTAAGGACTTATAATTTTCTGGAACACCAGCTCCATAGAAATGTTCTCTCAAGGAGGTGAGATAGTCTTCTCGCCAAATTTTCTCCCAACGTTCAATCACTTTATTAAGGTGTTTGAATTTACGTCTGAGTTGTTCAGGTTCGAAATGAGTAGGATCCTCTATGATTTCTTTATCATTATTACAAATAAAAAAACATTTGTAATAAACGACTGTTTGGGATACTGAGTAACTATCAGCTTTTCAATATTTATTATATTATTATTAATATAAAAACATATAGTACTCTGAATAAAATCATAAATCTATATAATCTGTGTAAAAACATATATAATCTCTTTATACACAATTATAACGTAGTAAAAATTCACAAGTAAAAACAATCATAAAATTCAGTGCAGTGTCAAACGTGGCTGCCATCGTCGTGTCACACAGGACACCACCACACCTCTAGTTATGACACGCATTCTCTTCCGTGTCATCAGACACCCTTGTCTCTGTGTTACACAACACGCCTTCTCTCCGTGTCACACGACACTCTCTCTGCCACATGGCACGCCCCCTGTGTCATGACTCCATCTCTAAAAAACCTTAACACCGCATCATCCGACACCAACACCAAATCACACGACTATTCCACTTGTGTCGTGCCACCAGTTGTCACTACATCAATGAACACACACCAGTGACACTACAACACCAGTGACACTTTCAGGTACAGTCTCAACTCCGGGTACACAGTCTCAGGTACAAAACAGTCTCGGTACACTGTCTCCTCGCAGGACACGTACACTCTCCATAGTGCAGGTACACTCTCCATGTGCAGGTACACTCTCCATAGTGCAGGTACACTCTCCATAGTGCAGGTACACTCTCCATAGTGCAGGTACATCTCCATAGTGCAGTACACTCTCCATAGTGCAGGTACACCCCCATAGTGCAGGTACACTCTCCATAGTGCAGGTACCTCTCCATAGTGCAGGTACACTCTCCATAGTGCAAGTAAGAGTCTGTACACTCTCCAAGGTGTAGGGAAGAGTCTGTACACCTCCAAGGTGTAGGGAAGAGAGTCCGGTGAGCACTCTCCAATGGTGTAGGGAGAGTCGGCAGGACACTCTACAATAGTGTATGTGGAGAGTCCGGTTGACGCTCTCCAGTGTGAGAGTATAGTTGACCCCAGGAGTCAGGTGGACACTCTACTAGAGTCAGGTGGACACTCTAGGGGAGTCTGGTGGACATCTCTACTAGAGTCAGGTGGACACTCTAGGAGAGTCTGGTGGACACTCTCTACTAGAGTCTGGTGGACACTCTAGGAGAGTCTGGTGGACACTCTCTACTAGAGTCTGGTGAACACTCTAGGAGAGTCTGGTGGACACTCTCACTAGAGTCTGGTAACACTCTAGGGGAGTCCGTGGACACTCTCTACTAGAGTCTGGTGAACACTGTCAGTCAAGCCGGCACGGCAGTCAAACATCAGGTCTGATGACGTAACCCCTTGACTGCCGGCCGGTAAGGAAACTACCTAACAACCATTGTTAGATAAGGGGCCGTAACAATCATTCATGGGAGGAACAGGTTCGAGCCTTCTGCCATGTAGTAAATGAGATGGACTTAACACTTCTAAATTGTCCAGATCATCGGTAACATACGTTAAAGGTCTCTTGTTGACTCTATTTTCTATTTCAGTTACGACTGTACGAAATTCTTCTAAGTCGATTCTCTGACGATGAAGAGTCTTCCTTAAACAACGTTTTACAATGCCTATCATTCTTTCGTAAAATCCGCCGTGCCATGGGGATTTAGGAGGAATGAATCTCCAACGACAATTTCGTTGATTCAGCATCTGTTGTACTTCAGGCTGCTCAAAAATCTTGTTTATGTAAGCAGCACCAGCAACAAAATTCGTTGCATTGTCTGATATCATCAGCCTGGGACATGCCCTTCTGGCTGCAAACCTTCTAAATAATTTGATAAAGGTTTCAGCAGACATATCTGTGGCTACTTCTAGATGTACTGCTCTAGTTGTAGCACAGGTGAACAAACAGATGTACACCTTTATAGGTACTTTGTCAACTGTCTTAGTTAAAA